>JZKD02S2240569.1:146837-167571 GCA_000966675.3 Picea glauca
AAAGGTAGAACGGAGGGGGGGTGTCCGGAATTCAATGTGAACCGTAGATTTGAGCACTTTGTTCTGAGCCGTCTAGATGTGCACCCAATTTATTACCAATTCCGAACCCCCCCCCCCCCCCATTAAAGGAAGAACGGGCGGGGGGGGCCGGAACCCAATGTGGGCCTTGGATTCACGCGCTCTCTTCAGGACCGTCCAGATCTGCGTGAATATTATCGCCGATTCCGGACCCCCCCCCCTGCGTTAAAGGCATAACACAAGGGGGGGTCCGGAATGCTGTGTGAGCCGTTGATCTAGGCGCCACGATCTGGACCCTTGGAAAGTGAATGAAACATATGTTGGGAGCGGAAAAAGTCTTGTGTAGGAAAAACTTAGGATATAAAGGCATTTTATGGGTTTTCCCGAATTTTAACATAAACCCCACCAAGGAAACTCCATCTAAGCTATTTTAAGGCCATGGGGACAGGGGGTAGTAATTTCATCAAGCGGTTTTTATTTGGGCAAGGCAGGCTAAGAAATTAACGTACATTCTAACCTACTTTCATAAGACAAATAACCCAGATTAAACAGTTGGGTTAAGATATTATTCCTCTTAAGGGATATCTGACCAGGATTAGACAGTCTGGTCATATTTATTCACTAATTCTATTCTAGGGGCTATCTGACCAGGATTAGATGGTTTGATCAGATGTATTCACTAGTTCTAACCTGGGGGCTATCTGACCAGGATTAGATGGTCTAGTCAGATTTATTCTCTAACCTATCAACATTGAAAATTTAAAAGAACTTGGTCATGCTTGAAAGGTATGACCAAGTTACTATTATTGCATGGGGCTTTTGTTTCAATTCTTTCATGCCCTCTTTTCTTTCTTTTCTTTTTTCTTTTTCTTTTTCTTTTTCCTTTTCTTTTTTCTTTTCTTTTTGTAAGATGAAAAATCAATTGCCAATAAAAATACTAGATGCAGATAATATCCATAATATCCAAGTCATAAGTTGATTCCCATAATTTATGGGGTGATAACAGAATCCAACCCCATGTATCATATTCTAACACATCAAGTCCTTGGGGGAAAATACTCCAAATGTATCGTCATCCTTCAGGAATTCGATCTTGAATTTGCTAAGTCCAAATCTAAAAGTTCCTTGGTGTTTGCAGAGCTCATCTTCCATTTTCCCCATGCTGATGAAGAAACTGAGCCTAGAGATTATCTCCCTGATCAATATCTATTCCTCATTAGCATTCTCGATCCTTGGTATGGAGACATTCTTCTTTATCTCTAGACCCAATGTTTTCAGCCCGATATCTCTCGTGAAGAATGTCATCGTATTCGCCACCATTCTCTTTGCTACCCTATTATCGGTGACACTTTATATCACCATGGAATTGACACTATCGTGTGACAATGTTTGACTCATGAATAGGCTAAACATGTCCTCAATGATTGTCACCTTAGAGCCTGTGGAGGCCACCTTTCTGGGATGGCTACAACCCAAAAAATTTTACATGTCGGTTACTTTTGGCCCTCAATCTTCAAGGATTGTATTGAGGTTGTCAAAAAGTGCCCACCCTGCCAAGTTTTTCATAACAAGGCATGCACCCAACTTGCTCTGTTGCATCCCATTATTTCCATCGGGCCCTTTTCCAAATGGGGCTTTCATTTCATGCACTGTAAGCCTACCTCAACTGGGGGGCATGGTTATATAATCATCGTCGTTGATTACTTTACAAAATGGGCTGAGGCTATGCCTACCTTTCTGAATGATGGTTGTACTATAGCTCTTTTCTTTTTTAATCATACTATAACTCGCTTTGGTGTTCCACAAGCCATTGTCACTAATCATGGTTCACATTTTCAAAACCATGTGATGAGTGAGTTGCATGCCAAGTTGGGTTTTCTCCATGAGAACTCATCCCCATATTATCCTCAAGATAATGGACAAGTTGAAGCTATCAACAAGGTCCTTAAAACCATGATCCAATGGATGGTAGGGAAAAACAGGACATCTTGGCACTTACAACTTTTCTCTGCTCTCTGGGCTTATCGAACCTCAGTAAAACCTGCTACTAGATTCACTCCCTTCCATGTAGTATATGTCATAGAATTTGTTTTACCAATCGAGTGCGAAATTCGCTCGTTGAAAATCAAAGTAGAACTCTTTCCCAACACTTCTGCTGAAGAAGAACATTTCTTAAACTTGACTAGGCTGGATCAAACACATTATGATTCTTCTCTTGTCAATGAGACATATCAAAAGCGAATCAAAAATCAATATGACAAGTCTGTCCATCCTCACACTTTTATAGAAGGAGACCTAGTCCTCGTTTACGACCAGGCTCATGACAAGTTAGGGACAGGAAAGTTAGAACCTCTATGGCATGGTCCTTACATTGTGAAACGTGTTCTACATAGAGGCACCTACGATCTTGTTGACTACGATGGAATCTCCCTGGGTGAGCCCCACAACAGCCTTTACCTTAAGAATTAGTATGCATAGGACATCTAGCATATGTGATTTATACACTATTGTATTTTTAGTTTGGTGTGTCTTTGTCTCTTGCATGAATGAGTTTTGCCTTAGCCACTTATACTGTGTCTTGTGTTTGTGTGCGCAGATGAAATCCTCCTTTAATATCTTTGTCGAGTTTGTAGATGGCACTAGTCGACACACTCAGAACATTGCTTCTGCAGCTTGGGTCATTTACCACTCTAACGGGTTGGTGAGTTCAGGAGGTATTTGCTTAGGATCAAATACTAATAACATGGCAGAATATCACACTGTCATCGGAATTTTAACCGAGGCCTCTTCCCTATGTGTTTCTCATATGATCACCAACTTGGACTCTCAACTCGTGGTATGTCAACTCAATCGAATCTACGCTATTCTCAATCCTATCCTACTACGTATCCATCTACGAGTTCATCATCTTGAAAGAATGTTTGATTTTATCGAATACAGACACATACCAAGAGAACTCAAGACGACTTCAGATTCATTAGCTAATTACATCATGGATAGGTATCTCACACATAGATGAGTTTTCATAAAGGAAATAAATCACATCATATATCATCATGTAAATTAAAATGCATCACATAAAAGATTTCATTATTTGCAAATCATTTGGCACTGTAAAAACTCAAAAATGTATATATATACAGCGTGACTAAAAATGTTTGATTACATTAAAATGGTACATAGATAGGAAAAATGTGGTCCCTCACACCCATAAACATCGTCATACAAACTATACAATCATCAGGAAGACCCTAATATTCCTGCATCACATTATGCTCCAAGTAACATATCACTGCATGGGCTACTCACCTCAGTAAAGAGTTAAGACTCTCAGACACTCCCGCAGTGTGTCTCTGTAGATGTAGTGGAACTTCCTACCTCCTAAGAGGAGGGATACCCGTCATGAGGCCTTGAATGTTTCTTTCAACCTCCTGGAGACCTCCTACTGCTACCCCTTGATCTACCACTATCTGAGAATCCTCGTGACGCCCTAGTGTCGGCATCTCTTCCAGACTTGTTTCTCCCCTATCTTCACAATGAAACAACATGTCTGTTAAAAACTCTTCTATGTACCCAAAAAAAATAATATAACGTTTAAAATAAAAAAACACTTGACAAGATCGTTTTGGTTTCTCACCTGACTCATCCCAATCCTCTCCTTCTGGAAGAACCAAGTCCATGCTTCCCCAGAAACCTACTCCTGCGTATGTGAAGTCTTGAATCACGATCAATTGGCGTCTCAGCCAAGTGAAAAAATCACCGGTGAACTTGAACTCTAACTCTGAGCTGAGTCTCGGAGACAGGTTGGTCCATCACTCCATACGTGGTTCTCCCACTGTTCGTACTACTAATGCAATTTGAGGTTGCATCTGAGGAATGTGTTCTAAGAAGAATGAAACCAAGAATGAACCATACCCGAACTTCTTCTGCTTCCCTGCTCTGCATCTCATAATATGCTCCTTCACATTCTGAAGGAACCCTGCACTCTAGTTGAATAGTGTTGGCTCTAGACACTGTAAACCATGGGCCATCTGTGATATTGAAACTAGGTGCGAGCTGGTACTTCCCGCTATACTCGTAATGGAAAACAAAATGGACTTAAGAGGTATATCCCTAATGTCTTTAACTGTGATTCTACCTCCCACTAGTCTCGCTCCCAGGACATAATGGTTTGCCAGGTACTCATCTATAGGCACAGAAAGTTCCCTCTGTCCGGATAAAACTATGGGGGCCCCTATTTTCAAGAGACTAGTCAAGAAGTATACATCTTCCAACTCGATGGTGATAAGCTGTGTTCCAATTTGGAACCCTTGTTCCACGACGTTCCATAGCCCGATCATATGCTCGAGAAGAATAATCTCTTTCTTCATTTTTTTCATTTTGAAGAACTTGAGGAGACCACAATTACTCAATGCGACCCTTGATTGAGGACTATGCAAGGCTGCCACATCATCGAGCTCATGCTCTCTTTCTTTCCACTCGATCATGACTATTACCGAAGTTACATGCAATCATTAACAACCAAAATCCATTAGTCACTTGTTTTCGACAGTTTGTGGGCAATTAAAAAAAAATTTAAAAATTGTTTTCTCTTTCTACGAGGCCAACGCCCCCTTTATATTCACATCAGGGCACCAACGCCCCCTCACAATGGCCACCACGACACTCTAAAATTTTTAAACGCTCCCCTTCATGTTTTGAGAGAGCGCTGGCATTTTTGGGAAAATTTTCTTGTGGCTTTTGGGAAGCACCCCCTCCACCACTACATCAAAGCATTGACATGCCTTCATCAGCTTGCAAGGGCACTCACAAAATCATGTAGCACTCACCCACTAATCCTAGAGGAGCATCGAGCACTTTTGGGTGTTTGAGACAACCCAGGGCATCAATTTTTGCACCCAATCATTTCCTTAAAATAAAATTTGAATTATACAAAGTAAAGAAAGGAAGAAGAGCACCAACCTGGTCCAAACAGTGAGGAAAATGGATGACCATAGCTCCAGCACCGAACAATGCAAGATTCACCCTCCAAAGCACAAATTCTCCATTGCTACAAATCTTTGCACGAATGAAATGGTAAATGATATTTTTACCCCATTTTACTATTATAAATTTCATTTTTTCCTAAGATATAATTATTTTTGGGTTTTGAAAATATTTTGGAGGCCTTATTAATCCCATAAAATGCATTTTTGACATTATTGACAGGTTTCAGAGAAGTTTTGTTCATTTTTCATCTTGTCACATTCACGGGCATAGTCTTAGTTCGTTCTCAAGCTCAAAAACATAAGAATGCACCGGGTAAAATTTTATCTCTTTTTTGGACCCGCATGGATACATGAAAAAGGAACTCCCTAGAGTCGCCTTTAACCTCTTTTTAGACTCTCTAAACGTGAAAAGATTTCCAATTGATCTTGCTTCCTTTCCCACTCATTAAAAGGTTTGAAAGGGCTTCTTTCGAGTGATAATTTATCTCTTTTTCGGCCTCGCAAGACTAACATTACGAAAAAGGACCACATTGGATTCGTATTTAAGTCATTTTCAGACTTTCTAAATATGAAAAACCACCGATTTTACCTTCTCTGAACTCGTTAAACGATCATACATTGGAAGGCCCATATGGGACTGAACCCTTACTTCTTCCATTTTGTTAAAAAAAGGAAGAGGGACTTACCGAAGGTGAGTTATATCGAGCATGTGTTATCCTCCTCGAGATCATTAAATTAAAATGAGGTACTCGTCCATCTGGATGGGGGAAAAATTGAAGGAAGCAAGCCAAGAAGTTTTTGAGAACATTACTAGTAACTCTTACAGTCACCCTTGAACACGACATTTTATCTTTGCACACATTTTAATCCATTGAACCTCTGCACTAAACCAATACTTTGAGTTTCCTTACTCCTTTGGGTCACCTGACGAAAGTCACAGTAACCATTGCATTATCAAGTTTTGGTCCATGTCATATTTCTGTTGTCATGCCTCAGTGTTCAAGGGAAGTATCTTCCTCATAAGTAAACCATCACAAATTCCTATTTCAATACCCATGTCATTCCATGTTCATTTGATCCACCAATTACATCTATGTGTCAATTTCGTGTCATTGATGGGGGATACACCAAGGCCCTCCTTCGACGAGTCTACTTCTGTCAAATTCAGCACATTACCCAGGAGCTAGACTTAGAAACCAGTTAATACCTTGGGACCTGCATGCCTCAATGGCAGGCCTCCTCACGTCTGATAGTGGGTTTACATCATTTACCTCTGATCAGATGATTCCATGGACGTTCGACTTCATCTCATCCATTCACATTCGTTGGAATTTACTAGAGTACCTTGGGAATCATTGACATCAATGGTGATTTCCACCGCGCTTGTTAACGGTTTACCTCATTGACCGGTAATCAAGTGGTTTTTTCCATGTTCAACATCAGGACATCTATTCACATGGTTATATTCGTGCTACATCGGGATTGGTAATAATACCCTAGGTTGATTCACCACTCTTATATGTACTTTTCCCAGGTTGTGACGGAGTTTTTTTTTAACATTGACACATATACTGTCACATAGGTCATGGCTATGTATTGTCGTCTCGTAGATCCACTGTGTATTTTCCATGGCTACGATCAGTTCAGGTCATAGAAGTATAGATCCACATTGTATCTTCAGCGGCTATACCTTTTCATCAATATAATTATGGATCCGCAGTGTATTTTATGGCAGCCATACCTTGAAAGTCTTTATCACTCAAGCATAGGTATGTCTGCCTTGGGTTTGAAACATGTCATAATATTTGTTTGATGGTTGTGTGTAGCTTCTATCAAGTTCTCTAAGTCTATACACTTGCTTGAAAAAGTATACAAATTACTTCAGTCATCATTTTTCATCTTCTAACTTCTCACTTTGGGGGGAAATCTGTTACACATCAAAATCACTCATTACGATGATGGTTTAGTGTCGTCATTACCAATGTCACAAGTGTCTCATTTTGGCCGTAAGTGTCGCAAATGTCATACTTTCATCTTGCCTATGTTGTGTCTCAGACAACATTATCAAGAACACTTACAAGACACCTCAAAAGACTGGTTTTGAAGAGGAGAAGTCATTTGAGAAAGAGTACAAGTCTTTTTCCATGGATAAAACCACCCAAAAATCATTTTTGGAAGGCAACGCTCCCCTATACACTATCAGGGAGTGCTGGCACTATTTACCCTCTTTTGGGGGAGCGTTGCAATGCTCTGTGCTCCATTCTGAGGGAGCGCTTCCCTTTTTGAGTGAATTTTGGATTGTTGAGAGAAATCAGGGAAGAATCCCCTCAATCTCTGGAGTTGGTTGGATTTGAATCTGAGGTCAAGGCTTGATCTTAGGGAATATCCACAAATGAAGGAGAAGAATCCTCAACCTATCCCAAGAATATCTTAAGTGGTTAGGCCTATCCAAGCCTATATAAGGAAACCTCCTCATGGTGAAAGGGGAGACATTACAAGGCATCAAACTTATGATCCCATAAGGGAGATATCATTAAAGCATCAACATTTTGTGTGTAGATTATTTGAGCAAGGTTCTCGACAAAGATAGCTTGGTGAAGTTGATGCACCTACATCTATGGCTATAAGCATCATCTCACTTTGTTTTCATTAAAATAAATCTATGCTTGGACTGTTTCCTTTAAATTTTGAGTATGTCTCATGAACTTGTTTCTGTTATAGATCCATTATGAAGCTAATCATGGTAGAGTAGGAAGTATGTCTCGTCGTTGTTTCTCATTTTATTGTAGGACCTTCTGAGGAACTTGGAGATCAAGATCACCCTGGATCGAGCAAGGACAAATGTTGGTAAAATGGTATTTACCCTTCTTCCTTCTTCTTCTTTGAATATTTTAGCTTCATGAAAAGGAATGCCAGTGTCCACAATAGAAAATTTTTTTCTTGGTCATAGGGGTCTAGTATCCCAGAGGAAATCCACTTGTCCGCAGGGGGATTCTCCTATAACACTTTGAAACTCTCTATCACAGACTCTTATGTTTTTTAGGTGGCCTTGAAGAGTTTCCTCTCCACACCTATTTCAAGGCCCTATATCCTAGACTAATTGGTGAACCCTACAAACAAAAGTCTAGTTGATTTTAAGTGTTAATCGTTGATTTTAAGTGGCTTTATTTACTCAAAAGGGTGCATACATGCAACTTATGGTGTTTTCAAGAGATGAAAGAGAAGAAATAAAATCTTTAGAGAATTCGTGCAAAATAAAATTAGGTTCTACAATTGGAAAATGGATTTTAAATCTTTGCAAATGCAAACTTTACGAAGTAGTAGTCCAAGATCCTAAAATGAAAAAAGTTTCCTAGAATGCGCTTTTCATTTTACAATGTAAATGTAGACTACTTAATTTTCAAGGAAAAATCAAAGAAGGAACTTTGGAAAAACAACTCTTTTCTTTTGTAATAAACAATTTATGCTACAACTACCAAACAAAATGCATAACTAAATGCAACATTTTTATTTTTATTTTTTTGAAATGCTTAGAAAATAAAATCGCAAGTAAATGATACTTTTCATTTTTCAAAGCACAAACAAGGTAAAGAGAAAATAAACCCAACACTAACATAGACTATAAACCACTACATGAACGCAGAGATTCACTGGAATCCATAGGAGGATCTAACGCTTATAAGTTCACCCTAAACCTTCAAAGCAAACCAAAGAAAATAAAGAAACAACAGGGGTTCTTTACAAAGTGCAATATAAACTGAATCTTTAACCCAACCAAACACAATTAACAGAGACCCTGAAGAGTTCAAGAAGGCTTGAGAAGAACAAATCTTCTTTCCAGGAAAGAAAATTTCTTTTTTTTTTCTTTAAAAATGCCCTTCTAAAACACAAAGACACATGTTGTGAAAAAGAAACCTGCATATCTACGTGGGTTTTACACTATGCAGACCGTGTATGTACGCGGTCTATACAGAGAACATGGCGCGTACACTTCTGCAAACTTTTAAAAAAGAAAGAGGTTTGGACAACCAACTGGACAGGGAAGGCTGGTAGGAACTTGTAAGGTGACCAGAGACCCTAACTGACTCAGTAACATGGAAAACTAAAAAATAATCTGAAAAATTAAAATCAAACTAAAATCTCCCACTAAGACCCTAGAGAGATTCCCCAGTGGAGTTGCCAATTTTTCTACAGGGAAAATCCCCCTATATTGGGTCTAAGGTAAAGGCATAGCAATAACTCCCTTAAAATACTGATCTACCCTTAATCTACCCCAAAACCAACTAAACTAAGTGATGAGAGAGAAGGGAAAAAAAGTTAATGAGCACACCTTTAGTCCTTGCGGTTGGTGTTGACCTCTTTCGCTTGTTGCTACCTCCTAGATCTTGGGTCTCCTCCCAAATTTGACCTACAAAAGGTTAGGAATACATGCAACAACATATGCAATCTCCACTGGTCACTTTAAAAGTCTAGACATAGATATAAATGCAAAAATTAACAAAAGCATGTAAACACAGGGTTTTGGTACAAGGATGAACTCTTTTATTCAATTTAAAGATAAAAAGGATTACAAACTTTGTTGGAAACTGCTCCATGAGCCAAGTCTGGGATCCTCTTTCATGGCTCCAAGTGCATCAATCCTACATTATCTTCTCACAACCAACATATCACCAAGGGAAAGAGAAAGGGTTGCATAAGGAGAAATTATGGAGGGGAAGGTTGAGGCTAAAACTTAGAATGCGATGCAAATATTAGGCTAAGAAAGGGAAGGGATTTTGGTAGAGTTTTCTTATTCTCTTTCTCATGTTTTTAAATGAATCCCCAAGACCTATTTTTATATGAGAAAAATATGGTTATTCAGTTTAGGGACAAGATACAAGGGGTAAAATGGTTATGAAACCCTCCATAGCCCATAAATTCCATCGAATTTCGTGCAATTTTATATTTTTGTAACTTTTGGAGGTAAATGCAAGATAAATAGCATGCACCAAGTGTGTGTACATGGGATAACTAGTATGCAACACACGTTTGTATGTGGCTATTAGCGCTGCAGGGCGCACACACTTTCCAATTTTTTTTTTTTAAATGAAGCATCAATAGTATTTTGGCAAAGTATGCAAATAGAAGGACCAATGTCCTGTATGCATAGATAAGGAATTTTGGACTATAATAGTAAGGGAGAAAGGGCATCTTTTTGGAAGCTAGTAGCTAAGGATCATGCAGGGACAATCATTAGATCATTGGGTAAGCCTTCCATTCCATAAATTTGTAGATCATTTTCATGTATGAATTAAATCTATGTAAATCTGTCGTTTAGATATCTATTATGTCTTAGGTATAGGAAGAGCCTAAGGGAGGTATCTCCTGCAAGTTGAAAATATCCTACAATAGATTGGCGACTCCATTGGGGAAGCTATTGTTTTTTATTCAGTTTCTTCATCAGCGTTTAGATTTGTATTCTCAAGACATTTTCTTTTTTTAAGCCCCAAATTTTGTTCTTGATTTGTCAGTAAGTCATTTTTCATGGCTATTGGAAATTATTCAGACCCAGATATGATAGATCTGCCTCATATTTATTATTTTTCACACTTGCATGATCATGGTTGCGAGTTATCTATGCCCAAAGAGAGACCAAACAATTTTGGTCTCTAGTTGCTCCATTGCAGGGAGCAACCAACCCCTTTTGGTAACTTATTGCTCCACTGTAGGGTGTACCAACCTAAAAAAGTACACTACAAAGAGCGATCAGTACGCTGTGGTCACCCTCTATCCCTCTGCAAGGAGAAACCATATCTTTGTGGTTTCCCTATCGTCATTAATAGGGAGCAACCAGGCTCTAAATCCTATTTTTGAAGGGACATCCTTCAAACAAATCCTAGATCTATGTTTGTCCTTTTTTCCACCCCTCCAGATCTCTCTCAGATATGTCCCAACAGTTATTGCTGCAACATTTTTTCAAAACAATTATGAAATTTTGTCTTGTATTCCATTTTGTTTATTTGATTAATTTTTTTTTTTTTTTGGGGGTAGAGTTTAGATCATCTAATCTCATTCCCTCAAGCTTTTATTGTTGATGGTAATTTTGTGAGAGAGTCCACTTGTTTTTAAAAATATCTTGGGTGTTGCTTTTGATTTGCTTCCATTTCTTAAACAAATCCAACTGTCTTGATTTTCATCTCATATTAGCATGCAATTATTTTTCAATCTATTTGAAAAACGTTTTTTTACCTTTGAAAGCTTAGGTTTTGTATTGAAGACATTCTTGTTCTTGAATTTTTCCTTGGGTGATTTTTTATACTCAGAGTGTTTTAGTAGATAGTTGAAAAGGGATTTTATTTGTTTGGGACTTTGGAAACATCTATTTGATAGTTTGGCATCATTCTCCTTTCCATTTAAAGAGGCAAATTGAAAATTTGCATGATATTGAGTGCTTGTTTATGTTAAGAAGAAAATAACTATTTTCCTTCTCGTATATAGAATTCATCGAAAAGAAATGATTGCATTTCATTATTTTGTCATTCTATTGGAGTCAAGTCTCACACATCATTAGTTTCACCTTTGTACACCCATCTGAGTAAAATCAGTTATTAAAATCAACCAACATGCTAATAAAATTAACCAGATATTTTTGTTTTTAGCACACAAATAGTAGCTTAGAGCAAAAGACTTTGGACTAGGAAAATTGAGTAAATTGTCCAAGACTACTACACAAGAATGTAGAACAATAAATAGGGATAAAATCTGACTATCGTATAGGCATATCCAGGAACCCCCTCTAACACAGGGGCTAAACACGAGGTCGTGTGCGTAAGAGAAGAGAAGATTAACCCTCCAAATCTTGACCAATAGTAGTGGAAAGAACGTATATTGGGGATTTTTCTTGAGTGTTACTAGTTCATTTGTTCTCAGTGCTTCATGAATATTGAATCTGTTCAAGGTCCTTAAGAGAATTACTGGTCTAGTTGTATTTATTCCTCTAGAAGATCTTCATACTTTGTTATCCTACCCATACGTTTGGTCCTGACTATCGATTGTACCCCCAGAGATCGATTGCGAGTTGGTAAACTTGGTGACCTTTCCTAGCTGTCTACAGAGGTGACTATGGGGGGATTCCCATGGTACCTGGGGTAGACATCGTATCACACTTTCATTACCCTTTGAGGGTGACCCCATGAAGTGAGGGTTTCTTGCACCAAGAAGTGATATTACGTGGAGGATGAGGTAATTGCTTCTCATATCTTTGTTGAGGGTTTGACATCCTGTATTCGGAAGATCCTTCTATCTATTGTTGTTTGGTTGATTACCTGTAGATTTTTTCTTGTGGGTTTTTTATTTCATCATCCATAGCTGGATTTAGGGATTGATATTTCCATTATACTTTCATCGTGGCTGACCAAGGTCTTCGAAGATCTCATAGAATGAAAGGGTTGGATCCAAAATAACACAATATTCCATATAACCCTTCTAACGAAGGAACGATTAATGAAGAGGTTTCTTATGAAATCAGGAGCATAAATCCCCCAAGATACCAACCTGAAGGAGTGGTTGAAACCATGGAAGACTGTTTTCCCTCTTCCACAAATCCACCGTTGACTTGCCCTTTTGGTCAACCACTTGTTGAGTTTCTATCAACGAGTTATTATGATACTTTTTCTTCTTACCGCTTACCACCCGATTGTAAATTCTAACCTTGAACAATATCTACTGCAAATAGATATTCAATAAAGGAACATAAAAGATACAATGGAAAATACAAACATTACACAGAGATCTTTCCCCTCAAAAACCCAAACCTGGAAAACCAACATATTCTATATTCATTCATATGTAATAAATTGTTTACAATACAATATACATATAGGAGCCATCAGAATCCAAAACCCTAACCCAATGACCTGGATTATTCCAAAACCCTAATTCCTTGACTGGAAATAGAAAACCATCGACAAAAACCATGTGTCGAAAAACCACCTAAATATGTGACACGTTTCCCAAGGCATGTGACACATTTCCCAGGGCTATGGGAAGGAAAATCCCATATTTATGAATCTATTTTTTATATGAAACAAATATGGAAACAAAATGTGGAATTTGGATATCTGTGGGTCACAGATTTACAAGAAAATTTTGAATTTAAAATTTATGATGATGTCTCATGAATTTTTATATGCCTGTGATATGGGTGAGAAAGAGTATAATTGGATCGCATGAAATAGAGACTGACTCAGGAGAAGGAGAGTAACCTTCATCCCTATTTATGATTGATTCGGGAGAAGGAGAGTAACCTTTGTCCCTATCTTTAGCTGAGCCGGAAGGCCATCATGCTGTAAAAGCATGAAAAATGGCTACTGTTGAGCCATGAGAACCCCATGGTAAGCCATGATCTCCTAGAATATGTTGTGTTGAGGTAACACAAGCCGGAGGGACTCCTCATCATATAAAGTATGAGGGATGCCTCGACTGTAAGACTTGATAGAGTCTCTGGAATTATTTATGTGCGAGAAAACCTTGGCAAGGCAAGATGGATCACCCGAGGGACTGTATAGCAGAGAAGGGGATGCCTGAGCCTGGGCCTGGAGGGTGAGTAACCACAAGGAATAGGAGACCTTAATAGTTCTTGTAAACTATTGATTTGGATCATGCACATGATGGGTAATTCTTCCTGTGCGAGAAAACCTTGGCAAGGAAAGATGGATCACCCGAGGGATTGTATAGTAGAGAAGGGGATGCCTGAGCTTGGGCCTAGAGGGTGAGTGACCGTAAGGAAGATAATACCTTAATAGTTCCTGTAAAATATTTATTGGGATCATGAACCCAATGGGTATGTCAAGGAGAAACAATGAGCCTGGATAAAAAAACAACCGTGTGGATACAAATCCACAAACTACGCAGATAATTATTGTGCTAAGATTATGAAATTTTCCTAGGCATTTTTATGCAATGTTTTTGCATAAGACTATGATTAACGTGCTTCTTGTCCAAGAATTATTGAAATAAGGTGACCAAGATTAAGGGTCTAAAAAAGGACCCGACCAAGGAAGAAACATCAAGATTTATGAAACAGTTGAATGAAAAATGCATGACATGTGTTTTTGAGAAAGAACATTGAGGACAATGTTCCTTTAAGGGGGAGGGAATTGTAACGTCCTGTTTCCACCAACTTGTAATTAATATTAAAATAGGATTACCATGCTAAGGCATGCAGACAATGTAAATGTATTGTTTTTAAACTGCCCATAACTGACTGTTGAAGGTAAAGCCTTGAAGTACGAGCCATGATATCTCTAGAGGAAAGAAATCAGTTAATGAAGAAAGGACCGGTGGTTGAATCATCAACCACCCCCATGAATGGAAACATGGTCTAGCTGTAGGATGTCATCTCGAAGTACCATAGAGACCTGCAGACTCAAGCTTCCTTCTGACAGAAAGAACGAGACAGGTCGGAAAACCTTCCAGAGGAGGGAAGGTAAGATACATACAAAGAAACGGGAGGAGAACACAAGCTCGTAAGAGAGATGTGTGAACCCAAAGGAAGTGTTGATAACATGGCCTGAAGAAACCAAACGTGAGCTTGATGTTGAGAAAGCATCTGATAAACCTCGCAGGGTCATTGTGACAAAGAGATTTTCTCTGAGAGATGGCGTAAATTCCCTAGTGATATCATGGCTTGGCACGGGGGTGGCTAGAGTGCTAAGAATGAATGCCTCTAAGCCTATGGTTGGGTGGAAAGGTGCACACCCACAGTCAGTTGGTTGGATGCAACTTGTAATAGATAAGTATTCTCATACTCTGTGAAATTAAGATGTAATTATGTAATGAAATGGGGTATACTGTGAAGGACCCAGAAATGTGTATTTTTTCTTAATGGTTATACTGTATCTCTCTATTCCTGTTTAAATTTTGTATTTAAGAAAGTATGGATTGGAAATGTTTTGTATTCGTAAATGCTTGTGCCCTGTGGTGGCTTAAGCTATATCAACAAACTGTGAGTTCGTCGACCTTGGACACAGTTTTGCATACACATGTTGACACTCCTAGTCGTTTTGAGTCTCTTGGAGGAGGAAATCTTTTAAAGCTCAGGAGATATAATGCACGTATGCACAGGCTCTCTGTGAGGCAGGTAGAGACCGAGAGCCACTTAAGTTATAGAGTTGACAAATGAGCGTAAGGGGCGCGCGGAAGGATTCTTCCAAGCATTATGTTCAAGAGAAAGAGAGAAAATATCTTAAGCCCTTCATAGCTAACAAAGCTCAGGAAGGGTAGCGAGGATGAAGTATCGAAAGGGAAGGTTCCCTTGTTTGGAAAACGAACGAATGAAATATGTTCAAAAGAAGCCACAGTCTATTGTGACCATTGGATATGGGAAAGAGTGTGGGAGTTAACCCTTGGAGTCATTCAGACTTCACGATTTCAGAGAACTGAGCAAGTTCATCATAAGGGAGGTAGAATCCCCAAAGTCCCAAAGTTAACTCTGAACCTTAGATCTGAGGATGCCCGGGAACCGTCCCGACCGACAGATCTAGTAGGTAGATGATAGTCAAGTTGCCAAAACTACACATGACTTAAGAATCTAATAGCGGAGATGGATGTGAGTCGTTTAACAGGAGGAGAGGCCATCGTGGTCATCAAATCGACTCAAATATTCACTGGAGTTACCGAATCAAACACCAGTCACTCAATTTAATCAATGGTTGGGAATCATTGCAGAGTGGGAAGGTGAATTTAGCGGACCTGCTAATTCATGGCCCGTAATGAACCAACTTTGTTGATCTCATTGGGGATGGAATATCAACAACTAGGATCAGACCAGAGTCGAGCGAGAACTTTCCAAATTTCAGAGGTTGACCTCTCTAATAAAGGGCACGCACATTGGGGCCCCGCAATTACTGTGAACCATCGATCGGCGGACACCTCGGTATTGGTCGGATCATGACCACTAGGCCTTGAAAAATTGTGAGAGGGATGGTTATGAGCCCCTTAGGAAATCTGTAGAGTGACGGAGTCCTTCGGTATCATTGGTCTAAGAGAATAAAAAATCTCAGAAGAGATAACGTTTTCAAGCGAAAAGACGAGACCCAAGATAGTTGGGCTCGCAGGAAGAATGAAGGCTGAGGCCTTGAACATCTACAAAAATATTCCAAGTTGGGAGAATCGTGGATCATTAGATCAATTTCTAGGGAAGCAGAGGAGAAGCGCTGAGAAGGGAACAGATCCTAACTGTCGAATTTGAGCGCAAGGGGATGATAGTCATATGATCTAAGGTAAAGTGCACGAGTTTTAACATTTGGGTGCATAGGAGGGTTGACTGGCCAAAGACCCAAAGTCTCGAAGTGAAGTGGGGCCATTCATTGCCAAGAGGGACAGGTGGTGCAAGATCCACAACCCCTGCGCAAGAGCATGTGGTCAAGGAGAGATTGAAATCACCGAAGTAAATCCTGGCTGTTGGTCGTCAGGAGAGGTACGTTTCAACCAATTCGAGGCTGCAGGAATAATCACTTTGAAGGTTTCAGTTGAGAGTTGAAACTCCCAACACCCAAAGTCCAGAGTGAATATGGATCATCAGATCCAGAGAGACGCGTGGTGACAGATTGCGAGCTTCCAGAGGAAAGCAGTGGGTGAAAGCACCAAAGTCCAGAAGGAGATCTCGATCTTTGATCGAGGAGGAGGTCGAAGGACCATTGACTTGGTCTTGGATGAAAAGTGTCGAAGTCCTGAAGAGGACCAGGGTCGTTGATTTGGAGAGGATAGGTGTTAGAATATCCAACACTCTGGAAGGATTCACTCTGGATATTTGTGTTTGTGGAGAGCGGATATAGACCGTTGATTGGAGTAGATGTGTGGCGTTCGATATACAACTATGGGTACGAAGCACTCTGGGAGAAAGGAATGAATGAAGGAGCAAGAACTCCTGAAGGTTGGAGAGTCGGAGCTCATCAGAACTGTCCGTTTGTTGAGGATAGGTGTCAGTATATCTTCCACTCCGGAAGATAGCTATTGACTGAGGAAGCGAAAGTTGAGAGTTGAAACTCCCGAAACCTAAATCATGAAATAAATCACAACCGTTGATTTTGAAAGCTTAGATCTGATCTTTATATTCGGAAAGGATAGATCTGAGACGTCAATTAAGAAGCACCATCAAGGTCGTGAGATCGACGGTCCTATCGCATTGCGAGGACCAAAGGTGCACTAACTTTAAAAATTTGAGGGAGGGTTGCAATCCAGAACACAGTTTTGGAGAAAGGACATGTGGAGGCTCAAGGTGAATTGCGGGGTGAAAATTAGTTTGGTTTCAAACCACCCTTGATCGTTCCCGTAATCGCGTGGTTACGTAAGGCCATCGCCGAAGGTCATATCAAGGAAGGGGATTATCAGAAAAGGATTTAGCGCCCAAACTCTGAGATTTCGTAGGAGCGAAGGGGAAGGTCGCAGGTACCATTATACCTGCACTCGAAAGTTGAAGGGGTTTGCATTTAATTAAAGAGTGAGACCATCAGGGTCTCAGAGAGTCATTTGGCTTTATAATCAGAGATCTTTGACCAAGAGGTCGGACTGGTTCCCCAACTTTCCAAATTAGAAACCATGAATGAAGAATCAGTCCTTTAAGAAATGAGAAAATTTTTATGCCCCGTCGTGGGTGTGTTACATGTGCTCATATATTCCCTTCCACTTGATGAAGGCATCCGCACTTTTGTATCTCCTGCACATCAAAAGGAGATACTTTGATGAGATGATCAACTAGTTTCACTGGTTGTAGGAATTCACATGACATTTCAGGACATAATATTCAGTGCCCCAAGGCCTCAAGTAAGTAGGCAGGTCATATTGCTTTTCTTTCATTTGCATCTTGATTTCTCATGTCAGATTAGATGCATTTCATATTTCATTTTTTCTACTTGCATATTAATTTCATGCTTAGTTTATAATTTTTTGAAAAAATGCAAAAAAATTCTTTTTTAGATTAGTTTCATTTTGGTTTTGATGTATATGGATGAAGGGTGATAAAACCACCCTAGATTTTATAGTTTTTTATTTCAGTGTAGGCATATCTCTACCAAGAGATGTTGTGGTTCTCATGCACTCTACGACGACCACATGTCCCCAAGTAGGAGCCATATGTTATCCCCATTTTGTGGGATAACTAAGGAGATGATGTCTCAAGGCCCTCAGGTTATAGATATGGATTGTCGAGAGATCACATGACTAGAAGTGTCCACTTGCACATATGGAATCCCTCTCTGTCACCATAGTTTGGATCCATAGTCAGTGCATCCACCACACCATCTAGCTTCTGGAAGGCACATGGGTCTTGCTCCATGCGGTACAAGTCGGGTATTGTGGAAAGTAATCACACTAATATTTGAGGCATTGAAGCATGTTGTATTGAAGCTTATTTTGATTATAGAACACTTTCTTGGATATTATGCTATTGATCCTGTTTCACCTTGGTAAGTGTCATCGATTTCCTAGTAAGTGGCTAAATTTTGGGGAAGGAGTGAAACTGGGGGTCCCTTGAGGGTCATCGTACCACTCCCAACCATACTTATCACTTTCCTCTCATTCCATTCCCATAACATTGCCCTCTCCTAGTCCCTTTGACTTTAGTGACCCAAGAAGGGCATGTACGTCATTTCATGGGAAAAAGCAGTTGAAGGCCCAGGGGATGGTGGCTAGCAAAAGATAAAAGCCCAAAATATAATCCTTCTAGATTCTCCCCCAAACAGGTATCGAGAACGATGAACTTCTTCTCTTAAAAGAATTGAAGGCATGCAAAAGATCAAACACATAATAAATATCCCTCTTGAATGAAAGACTAACACTAGTGGGTTATAACGCTTTAACGGTTACCCCTATGGCACATTGTGGACCTCTTATTTCAAGTGACATTGTGTTACTGCCCCTCAAGATAATCTAATATGCCTAACATAACTTTTGGGTGGGCTCTTTGTAAGTTTTGGTGGTTGGATTTACTGTTGTAATAACCTGTTTTCTACAGCCATAAGGGTGCAAAATATATCTGTAAACACTCTTTATTAAAACTATTGTAACCTAGGTATGCATCTCCTGCCTCTCTTCTTCTTCTTTTTTCCCTACGCCTTCATCAACATTTTCCTTTTTCTAGTTGGTTAAGTCGTTTTCCCATTACTGAGTGACTTGGTTCTTGTTTACTTCTATCCTGTTTTAGTATTTGCGCATTTCATTTTTTGTATTTCTTGAAGGATGAAATATACATCGTTTTTGTTTCAAATTACTTGTCATCATGTTTTTCGTGGATTGAGCTCACCACAGGTTTCCCAAGCATTTTTGTATGTACAGGGAATGCTCGTTCACATGATGAAATGATCCAGAGACACAAATTTTGGGCTCAGACTATGGGGATAGACAGGTAAATTTTAAATGATAAAGATCCACCAAGAAAATCCCAGATCAACAACCCTCATCCATTAAGGTTCTAGAATCACGCGGGTTTTAATATCAATTTTGAAGTACTGAGTTGTCCAAGACCCGAAGCCTCCAAAAAGCCGAAGAGCCGAAGTCTCGAGGAACCTAACACATCACTTCAATGATTTTCCTTTGGTAGTTTCTCAAGCATAACATTCATAAACTCCCAAACTCATGAGGCCCAGATTTGCAAAGAAAATCTTGATTGTTCGTTGGTCACGGCACATGACAACAGATCATTCACTTCAGGGATTTTCCTCCAGGATATTTTTAGGTTTCACATTCGAAAGTCCCGAAGAGCCAAGGATCCGAAGTCCTGAAGTAAATCTAGACCATCCATCAGACAGGACACGTGGTGACATATCAGTTACTTCGAAGATTCTCCTTCAGGAAGTTTCAAAGCACTAACATTTGAAGCTCCTGAAGCCTGAAGTGTCAAAAACCTAGAATAAATCAGGACCATACATCAACGGAGACACATGGAAAGATATCATTCACTTCGAGGATTTTCCTCCGAGATATCTTCATGCTTAACATTTGAAACTCCTGAAGTCCCAAATCCCAAAGAACCAAGGTCCCAAAGTGTCAAAGAACATGGCAACCAGTAGTTGAGACACGTGGCACACTCATGAGGTAGGGCACATGGCATTCAACTCAGGTCATTTTCTTATGTCATTCACCCATTTCCATGTGACATGTATCACCTCTCTTTCCTAGACACCTCACCAGTCATGGAATCATACGACATCAGGCCTCCATGTCACTTCGACGATTTTCCTCCGGGAGATGTCTCATGTTTCACATTCAAAACAACTGAAGCCCGAAAGTCTGAAGTGAATCTGGACCATTGATCCTAGGTCAACGAGAACCATCAATCCTTGCAGCAAGTAAATGTCACCCAGATCTCGGATCATGATTAGATCGATGGCTATAGTTCATTGCGGGGACGCAAACTACCCAGATGTTAATTTTCCAGAGAAGTCCCACAATTTAAACCATGGTTTTGATTGAAGGGTACGTGGCATCTTATGGTGGATTGCAGGCCCAAAGGCAGTCTCGATCCAAACCACCCTCAACATCTCTCGCAATCACGTCCTTGAATGACATCATATTGCTGTGTCACCTCCACATCACCTCCACTCATTCCATCCACTACTCTCACTCCTCTCACCACCTGACACTTGTCCTCTATTAACCCCCACGTTGATCTCCATCGGTGGTGGCCCACCTCTCCAGATCGTTGTTCCTTGTCACAGCTTAGACCCCCCCAGACCTTTCTATCTTTAACA
>JZKD02S2240569.1:196779-209668 GCA_000966675.3 Picea glauca
TTTTCTCCCGATTTGGGTTTCCACGTAAAACACTAGTGTACTGTGTATGTGTTTGATTGTTTATTTATTACTGCTCATTATTGGATAATAATTCTACATTGATATAACATTTGAAGAAAAGAATTATAATTATGTTATTACTAATTCACCCCCCCTCTCAGTAAGCCAACAAGTAGACTAGGTGAGTGAAGTTAGAGAGCTAGTCTAGGGTTAGTTTAGGAGTTATGAGGGTGTTATTACCTAGGGTTATGCATCCCTAATGGATCTAGGTTAAATTTTGTAACAAAAAATAGATTTTTGGGAGAGAGAGGGCACCCTAGTGGGGGAAGGATCCTCTCAATGAGGCAAATCAACTTCAAGCAAGAAACTTTTCAAAAGACCAAAAATAATATTTCCCAAGGCAATGATTTTATATTTGCAATGCAAACAAGTATGACTAGTGCCTTTACTATTGGGTTAATGGAGTCAAATAAACAAAGAGATTAGAGAAGCTACTTCCTTGGGGGTGTAAGCCCTTTTACTTCCCAAGGCAAGTTTCTCTAGGCTACGGTTTAAGATAAGGTGATGTATGCCATTATACTTCTCTTAGAAAACCCTTGTATAATCAATGAGATGAACAAATAAAATGATGAATACTATGTTGGGGGTGTATGCTATTATACTTCCCACCTAGCTCCTAGCATAACAATACTTGACTTGAAAAAATGGCAGCATAATAGTATAAAACCATACCAAGATTCAGAAATGCCAAGATAATCCACCACAAGAGCTAGAAAGCATCATCCAAAGCTAGATCTAGACTTCCATCAACCATTCACCAATAAATAACCATTAAAAAGTGCACAAGAGATAAAAAGAGCAAAGTGTGGTGCAAATTTCAGACCAAGGCCTCTCACAAGAGGGAGAGTTATGTTTAAAATGAGATCTTATTATCTCTATTTATACAAAATGTAGCTGACATAGTTTACTGTTTGTCCAAAAATTAAGGAGTAAGCCACAATATTAGGGGTCAACAACCCTAATATTCCCCCCCTAACAAAGTAATATTAAAAAATTCACTTAAAATTTGCACAAACAAAACCCTAATTTAGGAGGACGTCACCCCTTTAGGGGACATTTTGCCACTTTGAGGAAGTAGTTGATGTTGGAGAAGCATGGGTAGGCCTCCAAAGGCCACATGTCAAGAATCTAAGCACTCTCATTACTATGAAGACCCTTCTCCTCCTCAAACTTCCATGTGTCAAAAGAGTGGCACCTCACCACCATGCCCTAGCCCCAAAATCATGATGTCAAGCTCAAAAGTGGAACATTTTGCCCCTCTTGGGTAAATCGTTTGGCAAGTAAGGGGTGGGCTAGGTTATGCAAGTAATCATCAAGGCCATCCAATTCTGATCTCTCTCATCTTGCATGTCGGCCCCTGGCATCCAACCTATGGGCTTGTAGCCCCATGGAAGCCCAAGCTAGGCTTGTTCTCCCAAAACTATCCACCAAATAGATCATGTAGAGACAAATGAGCATGCCCTCCAAGGATCTCAATTCATAACATCATGATAAGTGAATCCAATCAATAAACAATCCATCTAAGCATGTGCATCAAATATCACTATATCAAAAAATTAACATCTCAAAGACACTATGTGACTTGTCAATCTTGAATATGGGAGGGTTGACGAGGTGTCCTATTGGGTAGATCTGGCCATAGGTCAAGGAGAGTTTCCAAGAGATCCCTCTCTAATCCATATAAAGTGGATGAAGTGGTTGGGTTCAAGACTCAATGGGCATAAGGCTCATGACATACAAGGGGCCATAGTGTCTCATTCATGGGTTCCTATGTAGAGGGTGTGTGGTAACTTCGTCCACAATGCACTTTTTCCAAGCCCATCAATTGCATTTTATCTTTTTTTCTTTATTTTCTTTCAATATAGAATAAGGAGAGGTTGAAGGTCACTGCCTTGGCGTGGTGACTAGATGATGGCAATGTTGCCCACAAACACCTAATATAAATGAGAAGGTTGGATCGTGATGAGATCCCCTTTCTCTCAGCCATGCAACTGAAAGCCATTGCCCTGATTTGGTGAACAGATGATGACAATGTCATGCCACTAGATATCCATGGATGTGATAGGTCAGCTCATGATGAGACCTCCTATCCTTCAATTAACCTTTCAAGCATTCTTTATTATATTGTGGCTCCCCTTTATTCAAAGATAAGTGTTTCATTTCTTTCTTGGGTGATCCCTGGGTGAAGCATTTGGAAGGTTTATAAAATTATTTTATCTTTTACCCAACATCAACCCCTTTGGGTCCTTAGCCCCTTCTTCCCATAGAATGAGGGACAACCCCTTCTTTGCTCAATATACCCTAAAATCCCAAGATATAAGGAAATGGAGGGGAACAATGATGTAAAGTGGTAAGTATGGTCGGGAATGGTACAATGGCTCATTAAGGGATTTCCCAGTAGCAAACTCATTTCCAAGGAAAACCACTTACTAGGGAACAATTTCAACCACCAAGGTGAAGCACGCCAAAAGGAATAATGTCCAAGCATATATCATGAAATCTAGAGAAATCTAAGATACAACATAATCACATGGCTTAAATATTGAAATCATGCTCACCATAATATTGACTTGTACCTCATGGAGCAAGGCCCACTTATTTCCAGAATCTGACTAGTGTGGTGCATGGATGATTTTAGGGGCTAAATTTCTCTCATGGGTTAATTTTCCATGGTTTTTCCAAAAACAATATTCACTATTTTAAAAATGATTCGCCCAAATTCTATAGGATAAAATTATTTTACCTTAAAAATCACCAAAAAAATATAAAAACTATATAAAATACTTAGAAATTTGAATATTTTTACAAAAATATCGCCAAATATTTATAGTTGGCATATGAAGGATAAGTAAGATTCGCCAAGATTTCTACATTTTAAAATAAATTTCCATCCTTAAAATCATCCCTGGTGTGTTGGATGCCATCTACAAAAATGTGACCATCTGTGGTGGTGAGTGGGTTTTCCATCTGTGAAAAAGGGTATCATTGGTCATGTAGTCTCTCGACACTCCATATCCGCAACCTGAGGGCCTTGAGACATGATCTTCTTAGTTATCCACAAAATGGGGATAACAAAATGAATCTACGAGTGTTCGACTTAAAATCATTTATTCACACTCATTATATTGTACTAGGTATATTGTTGTGCATCTTCATCATCGGTGGGTTCCCTCGTTTATGTTAATGGTATACATCAATGACCAATAATTAGACGATTTCTTCCATGATTGACCTCATCTCATTGATTCACATGATTTAGATTCATACCATTGGGATTTGGGATGAAGACTTTGGGTTGGGACCATTCATTCCTTGATCGCATTCCCTCCCAAGTTGCAATGGAGTTCTTCATGAGTACTTCAGAGATCACTCAAGCATTGAGTGCTCTCCCTGATTTGTATACTATGACATAGATCCACATTTGTACTTGGTCGTGGATATTCTCTCACTTGTGACATGGATCTACAGTTTATTCTTTCATGGCCATGATCTAGTTACTTTCATCATGCATGGATCCATAGTGTATGTTTTTGTGGCTATTCTCAGTTTCTATTACCAAGCATGGGTATTCCCACCTCAAAAATTTTATTATAATGCAGGATTGATGATGGTTTCTTTCCAAGTTCCTTTTCTCAAATCTCTGTGATTTTGTTCGTAAATTATTTTGGCCATCATACACCTCTTTTGACCTCTCACTTTAGGGGTAATATGTTATACAATTATTTTACACCTAACCACCTGATGGGCATCATATAGAATTTAACAATATGAAACCTTGAATTATACCACTTTTCCCCTAAGTTTACAACACCTTTTTTCTTGGTCAGTTGTTTTCCCTTTATATCCCGTGACCAAAAAGTGTTGGTTGCCCCTTTTCCTCTTGCAAGGAGTGATCAGTCACTCCCTGGAAGAATGTAGGGCGCGACCAGGTCTGTTACTCACATTTTAGGATTAGTTTCGGGAGATGAGATAAATCAGAATATCATAAGGCTCCAATGGTATGATATTTAGATCAATACTAGTATTCACACCATTAAGACTTATGGAACAACTTCTTACCATATCATGGATTCTTGTTTTGGCTCTAGTGGCTAACTGAACCAAACTTGCTTTTCCAAGTTTACTTTTCTCCAAATGTAATCTATCCATTATTTTAGGATCAATGTAGCAATGACTTACTCATGAATCAATCAAAATAGAAACAGGTTGATTTATGATCTTACCTTCCACCTCGATCATATGGGACTGATACTCTTCTTGTCGATCATTTAAAGCTGCATAGATTCTTCCCATATCTTCAACTTTTGTAGCTTCTTGGATGTTGTGAACAATATTCGCTCTTACCTTTATGTTTGGGCAATCCTTGTACATGTGATCTTCCTTGCATCCCCACCATTGGATTGGTGGTCTTCCCCTTTTTCCCAAGGAATATTCCTTCTTGAAATCTCCGTTAGCATACTGGTATTGATGACTTCTATTAGGCTCATTCCTATTGAAGGAAGGTTTGAATCCTTTCCTCCTCTGATCGAACTTCACATTTTTCTTGTCCTTCAAAGATTTCTGCAGAGATTCTCTTCCCTAGCCTTGCTCATATAGGTATTTATCCTTCCTGATGGCTTCAATCAAGGTCTTGGGTTCATCATACTTGATATTTTCCTTATAAAAGGTTAGAAGTCCACTTATAAGTCTATGTATTTTCACTTTATCATCACAAATGAACCTGGCATACTTTAAGAATACCAAGAACTTGTTCTTGTACTTTTCCATAGTCATGCTTCCGAACCTGAGTTAAAGAACTCCTTCATTTTCTTGTCATAGAAATGCTTTGAGAGGTACTCCTTCTAGAAGTACTTCTTAAATTGCTTCCAAGTGATCCTACTTTCATTAACATGTTCCACTTGCTTCAACTATTCCCACCACATTGCAACGCTCCCGTGTAAATGGTAGGTGGCAATCCTGGCTTCCAGATTTGATGAATAGTTATGCAACTAAAAATATCTCTTGAGCCCAAGAAACCATGCTTTGACATCATATTCCCTTTCTCTTTCACTCTCAAAGGAAGGTGGCTTGAGCTTCCTCAATTCTCCTTGCAAACTATCTACCTCTTGTTTCCTTCTTTGGTGTCTGAAAGGAGACACCTCTGGACTGCTTGCAGGATCATCCGACACATAAAACTTTCTTTATGAGTAAGGAGATGAGTGGTGTCCATGAGCTCTACTAGCACTTCTGGAATAACCATCTCTTCCATAATCATCCCTTCTACCATGGAACCTGTCTTATTCTTCTTGTATTGAGTTTGATCCATTCTTCGTTTGTCTCTGCAACTGATTTAAGATCTACAACACTCGAGCATTTATCTAAATTTTCTCTCTCATCAATGTCTCATTGTTTTCTTTGTAGCTCTGCACTTCCATCTTCAGGCTTCTTACCATTTCTATTAATGTTTCCTTCTCTCTTTTTCCCTTGCATCCATTTGAATCTGTCTCTACATTACTAACTTTGGTATTCTGGCCTTCGGCCTCCTTATCATGACTGGATACTCCCTCGTCTTCTTCCATTTCCTCAATACACATCCTGAGATGATGTGATTAAGCCCATTAATTCTACAAAATGTGAAAGCGAACATTTTTTTAGAATTATTCATATGATAAACAAAATTGCCAAACCATGCTACATGTCTCTTTCTTTCTTTTTTTTCATGGAGATCATATCCCCATTCTCCGAAAATAATAGTGTCATGTTATCCTTGGCTGACACAGAATTTCATCCTACACAAGTGCTTCCTTCAAACCACCTTCCCAGGTGACCACGACTAGAAACCATGACTAAATCCTTCCTTAGCACTTTTTTGTCTTGAAGACATCCAATTCAATCCTTAGCCCTCCTTCCCTCAGCTCTCAATCTGCGTCTGACCACGGCCATGACCCCATGCTTAGATAAAAAAAATGCTTGTCCAGAGCTTTAGGAATTTGGAACTTTCTGCCAAGACTGGATCAATGGTCCTCGTCCTCTTTCATGATCAACAATCGAGATCCACTTCGGGAATCTATGCTTCGGGAGTCTCAACTTTCCTCACTTTCCTCCTCCCATAACTCTTTTACCTAGATTTCATGATCTATCAATGGGTGTCCTCCCACAAATCAACATCTGTGAATCACTTCGGCTATTTGGGTTTCGGAAGTTTCAAACTTTCCTCCTACACGTTCTCCCGAAGTGCTTTTACCCAAAGTCGATGATCCTTCGACCTGTGTCTTCTGGAATCAACGGTCAATATGTTCTCTAGCCTTTGGGAGTTTTTGACCCAACACAGCCTGTCACATATTTCCCCACTAGAGTGCCTAGTCTCCAGACTACACGATCTGTCACCACGTGGTGAAATACTGGAAGCAGACACGTGGCCCAATCGGGTGGGTGACATGTGTCACATTCTAACTGACATTTCAATACTCCATATTCTCAAAACTTACTGACATGTGGCACACATCCCATGTGTCCACATCATCCCAAGTGATGTCTGCAAGCCACGTCACTTCAAGAATTCTAGGATCCACATCACCTCTAGGTGACGTCATCGTGCCCCATCACTTCGGCTCTTCGGGCTTTGGGACTTTGAGAGTTTCCATAATAGAACACTTCCAATTCTCCCAAACTCTAAATTCCTAAAATGACCAATCTGTCGCCATGTATCCTTCTGGATTAGATGACTAAGATTCACTTTAGGTCTTCACCTGGAGTCCACAGATCTAAACCACATGTCCTCCTTAATATGACGGTTGAGGCTTACTTCGGGTCTTCAGACTTCGAAAACCTCAAACTTCAAAACTTATCTGGCCCCACTGGATTTTACTTGAAGCCTTGGATCTGGTGACATGTGGCTTTTGGTAGATCAATGGCTGAGATCCTTTTGGATCTTCGGGTTTCAGAAATCTCAACCCTCAAACTTTATTTTTCCCCGAAGAGCACAGATTTTTTCCACATGTCCTCCTGGATCAAACATCTGCGATTCACTTTGGATCTCTGAGGTCTGAAAATCTTAATTCTTAACTTCTCCTCGCTCACGCTTTCCCTTAGTTCTTTCACCCAGAGCACACGATCAATTAACACTTTTCCTCCTACATATCAACGGTCCCCGATTACTTCTTCTCTTTGGAGGTTCATCTCTTGAGTACTAACATGTCACATCACTGCATGCCTTTCAATTTGTGGGGGAACACTTCGGTGGTTTGGAGTAACCTTCTTTTTTCCCCACAATTCTCCTGACACTGACATGTAACCCCTCGGTGAAACCGTGGTTTGGATTGTGGGACTGCCTTGGGGAATTATCTTTCATGCAACTTGGTTCCCCGCAATGCCTCCTGTCCATTAATCTCTCTCTCCAATGAGATCCAATGGTTGGGACCTTAAACCTTGCTTCCTTTTCATCGGATGACCCCTGTCACTACTAAATATGACCAAATTTGCCACATTTTTTAGTTTCTATTGGTACACATATCCGTTGCACTTTCCATGGAAGCAAAGACTACTTTTCATGGAATTTTTTTGTCGCTATATCCACGAACCAATTATTCGTGGAAATATCGATGAAATAAGCCATCCACGTGTCATCATCCTCAATATAGTTTTACCTTATAAATTGTGGAAATAGTGACGAAACTTCGTCACAATAGGGACAAAAAACTTACCAACAGATTACGACGCAGATGCATTACATGCGATGAAAAAGTGTGGAAAGTTGTGACGAAAAAGCATGGAAATAGCGATGCAAATGTTTGGCAGAGAAAACATTTACGACGCAGATGTTATATGTGTGACACAAAACCATGGCAAAGTGTGATGAACTTTCGTCGATATTGCCACGCTTCCTTTAGGTTTAAAAAAAAAAATGGAAACTAAAAAGTTGGATGTTGGGATTCGTGATTGACCCATACTCAATATTTTCATGTGTGATTGAACCTTCAAAGGGTTTCTTATGTGATAAGGGCTTATCATAGGGGGTTTTGGGACTTATTAGGTGTCTTTCTTAGTGGAACAAAAGGGAAACCCAAGGCACCTTGGGATGAAGGGGAAGATAAAATAAATTCCCTTGAATGAATTGTTTTAATTGATATATTGGGGCTTTGAACTAGAGGTCAAAAACAATTTTGTAGGGGTATCCCAGGGGGACAATATGGGAGATGTGTTTTTTTTTAATCTATCACTATGCTTGTGAGAGTGGGCCAACCCTTCACTTATCCACTTCAATGCACTCACAACCATTAATCGATATTAATATATATTGGTCACAATAATTACCTTGAATATCAAATTTAACCTATTAATGTGAAGGGATAATCACAGCATGAGGTTAAAGGCATTCACACCCTTTCAAAAACTATGTTTGTATATTTTTGGATGAGGAACTTGTAGCCTTGTGGTTGAGTCATTCCCTTACCAAAAAAACGAAGGTTACTCACACTCATATGAATGAAATAAATCAAAGTTGTTCCCATGAAAAAAGTTGTAACGCTTTGAAAGATTGGTAGATCACAACAATGGAGCACTTGTTTAAACAAAGACACTTACACCTATTCAAGTAAAGGTATCTCACCCTATTCAAATGCAGGTACATGATACCATATAAATGAATAAAAA
Organism: Picea glauca; assembly: GCA_000966675.3. NCBI lineage: Eukaryota > Viridiplantae > Streptophyta > Pinopsida > Pinales > Pinaceae > Picea > Picea glauca. The sequence continues at coordinate 205,471 of JZKD02S2240569.1, forward strand.
TGGAAATGTTTAGCTCGAAGGGTAGTTCACACCAAATCAAGTTAGTGTGATCACAATGTTTTGAAATGAGGGTTGATCACACTACTCTAGGTGATAGTTTCTCACACCACCCTAAATGAAGGATGATTGCACTTGTTGAAGTCGAGGTACTCACATTAATTCCAACAAATGGTAACACATACCACTATAAATTAGTAGGAATCACACATGATGAAGGGGAGATAACAAATATTTCACTTGGAGTAATGGAATTTGGTGGGAAGTAGAATAGCTAGAAGTATATGTTATAGTCTTAATTTTCACCCTACATGCCAGAAGGGAATCTGGCAGAAGATGAAAGTCAAAATACGTTTCTTGCTCAAGATTTAGGACTTTTTTTAGGGTCTTCACGTGGAATATAGGAGAAAACATGCGATGATAGTCGTTCGTCATTTATAATCAACAAGTGATGATCTCTGCAACCTTCTAGATTTGCAAAGTTATGAAGAGGTAAGCGAGGGATCATCTCCCACCATGATTTTATAATTATTATGTAGTGGGGTATATTGAAAGGAATTACTTATATCCTCACTGTTGGGTACGGTATATCATCTATATTTACCACCTAATACATTTAATTTTTCAACCTAGGGGCCTGAATGTTTTACAGGCTACCGTGAAGTGTATGTGCAGACTGTGCTTCTTTCAATATTGATCATGTAAGTAAAAAATCATTGCAGTAAAATAAAGAAAAGAAACTAGATTATTGGTGCTTAAACATAAATAACTGTAACATTCAAATGAAGCAGGATAACTGTAAATGAAGTAGAACACACAGATCTAATATATTCCACAACAAAACTATATCATAAACCAACAACACCTGACTAGAAGAGCGGGCCCAACTCCCCGATCAGGGTTGTGGTGAACTAACTTCCACGAAAACTCAGAAACTCAGAAGAAACTCCATTTTCATTAAATAAAACAAGATTACATAGGTTTTATTCTTGCTACAAGACAACTCCTAGCTAGTTGACAGACTGGATAATCCATTCTCTATCTCTCTTCAGCCTTTTATACAATTTGTGGAGCACGGAGCATCCCAAGATTAGGGTAACATCTCTTCCTAAAAATACACAAAGGCTGAACCGATTAACAGAACCTAATGTTGGACCATGGAATAGGTCCTCCTTTGCACCTTCATTCCGCAGACTGCGCTGCATCCTTAATCGCATCATCTTTCCAGATTGTGTTTTTTCTGTTCCTACGAGATTTCAGAGATTCGTGATTCTCTTTGGTAAACCCCCAACCAATCTCTAACATTTTTTAACTAATACACACAATGACATAATAGAGGTTCATTCTTACCCTTGTGGTTACACACATCTCCCCCAAACTTTAGTCACATGCATGTCCTCATGCAGGTCGTCGCTTTCGCAGATCTGGGTTGGAACCTTGATACTGGGCCTGAAGTTCTGCTATGTCATATGCCTCAACCATATCTGTCCCTGGAAACTTATATCCCCTAGTCAATATTATATCCTTCCACCATTCTCTCTGGACCTCATAATCAGGTTGATATTGATCAAGTGGCATCCAAATGATGGGGAATGGAAATCTCAAACCTAGCCAACGAACTCCACAAAACCTCATACATCCTATATACCTAGATATTCTTTCCATGGATCTACAAAAATTGGGAGCCCCAAATTCTCCTTGACAGAAGGTGGTGATAAGGCCCATCTATGGTCATAGATTTCAAGTGCCCGTTCCTTGCAATAAGTCAATTGTTTTATGCAAAGATCAACACACCATTGTTGTGTAGTTTCCATATTCTATGGCCAGTTGGGAATCTGTCTGAAATAGTTATGTTTGTGGATGATCTGATCAACTTGAAAGTTATCCATTCTAACCTGGAGGGGTCTATGTACCTAATTTTCCTCGAAAGAATCAAGTGACTTCTTCCACTTCACCTGGTTAATGGTGTAGGAAAGAAAGGCCCTCAATTGGACATCTCCCACATAAGGAACCAGATTGAATTTTTTATCATCTCTTAGCAGGTAGTTGTGCATGTACAGTTCACACATGAGATGTTGTGTGAGGATGTCATAACTTTTCAAGGTCCTAAGAAACTGCATGGGGTATTTAATATTATAAACCATCTCCTGGTGAATACATTCCAGACATAAAAATAAATATTGTTCATTAAGGAATTGTGCATAACTAAGAGAAGGGGAGCGACACGTTACTACCTACTAGGTGATATCATACATCTCATGTTTGTCATCTCTTAATCTCTGTATATGTGCCTCTAGCTCTGTTATCTTTTCCTTATGCTTCTTTCCCTTGTTCTTCTCTTCTTCCAACTTTTCCTCATAGTCAACAACGACTCTAGCAGCCTTCTCCCTTATGTCTTTCAATTTCCTTAGGTGCACTGAAGAAGGGACAACTCATGTCTGAAACTCGGCTACAGTTTTCTTCCACTTCTGTATCTCATCTTTCAAAAAAACTACCTAAGCTTCAGTTGTATCTGTCATTGGCTTAGCTTGAGTAGATGTTGTTACTACGGAAGTGTGAAAAATAGGATCAATCTGAGTGGTTGCTGGTACTATAGAGGTGTGAAAGATAGGCTCGGTATGAGTAGATACTATATGCAACACCAACTCATTTTGAGTAGCTGTTGTTACTCTGGGATTATCGACAGTTTGAGTAGCTACCGATACTGTGGGAGTATCGACAGTTTGGGTAGATGCCGAAATAGTCTCCTTGACATTTCTCCTCACTGGTTCCTTAATAATTAGATCTTCGTTCTCATTTCTTCAGGTGGAGCACTTGCTTATTTAGCTTGGCATTCTCAATCCTCAATTGTAGACTTTCTCTAAAGTTTGTCCTATAATGCTCTTGAATAAGGGTTCTTCTCCTTGCAAAAAAATCGACAAATTCCTATTTGACAGGAATTTCTTTAGCCCATCCCCTAGGAGGAACCTCGTTATGAGCTTCATTGCCTGCAGCCTCTATGCCTGGCTATTGTTTAACTCACACTTCTCCTGGAGTAGTAGCACCCAACTCTGGTTCAGGGTTTTTAGGAGCAGCATGCTCTGACACTGGTTCTTGTGTAACAACATCAGTCATTTCTTGCTCACAATTTGGAGTAGCTGTTGTGTCTTCAAAATAGGGTTTTCAGGAACGAATTGTTCTAACGTTGGTTCTTATGTTACAACGTCAGTCATTACCTACTCACTGATGGGAGGAGTAGCTGCACCATCTTCACAGACATGAAATTCAAAATTTTCTAGCGCCGGTTCTTGTGTAACAACGTCAGTTACCTATTTTTCATAGATTGGAGGAGTAACAACGTTCCTCTCCTTCTCATCAGATGAAGGGGTATCAACATCCATCTCATGATCATTTGCAGGCAGAATAGCAGCATCTCTTTATTTTTCATCTGCTGAGGGAGTAGCAACATCTCTTTCTTGTTCATCTGTTGAGGGAGTAGGAACATCTCTTTCTTGTTCAGGAAAAGGTTTTTGAGGAATAGAACCCTTTGCTTCCTCTTCTTCTGAATCCAGGTTAATGACCTGCCTCATTTCCCCAACTTCTCTAACTTCCATTGATGGTTTCCCTGTTTCCTCATCTTCGTCCGAGGTTGATTCTTGTGTATTAGCACTAGTTCTCTACCCTTCTCAAATAGTTTTGGCAGCCTCTGCTAACTTGCTCGGCCCTTCTCTCTCTACTAGGGTTTCTGCTACTTCTGGGATAAGTTCTACCAATTCCTCTTCCAAAAGTCGTATGAATTGCAGACAACTCACAGGGCTTTGCTCTAGAGCATGCATGACTAGTAGCTTAACAAGGCCATGATTTGTGAGGGTTTTGAGTGGATGGCATGAGAATTGAGGAAATCGCGCCATCCGCTGAATGTTATTACATAGAAAATAGGGCATGTTTATGCATTGTTGGAAATGCAGAGATGTGAGCAATTTGAGATGATATTTGTAAATGGTAGAGGGGCGGCCTTCACATGTCACATACTATTAAGCCCTAATATTGTCTCATTACCCCTTAATTGGGGCATATTAGATTAGTAATACTATTTTATTTATGTCAGCTTTAGGCCATTAGTTGTAATTTAGATTAGTAATGTTATTTTATTTATGTCGGTTGTAGGCCATTAGTTGTAATTATACCTCCTAGTCTCCTATATATACCAAGGAGACATTTT
>JZKD02S2240569.1:218749-230791 GCA_000966675.3 Picea glauca
AAAAATGATCATATCAATATGTTGAAATATAATTAAAATAACTAATTCATTATTTTGATTAACATTACACTATTTCTCTTTACCTGTCTATGTAGTTGTGACAGTTGGTGTGTTAATTTCTTGTCCACTTGGTTCCTCTCGCAGTTCACCCTCTGGAGCTACATGCTATTCAATTTTGAGAAGATAATATATAAGTATAAGTCACGAAATAAATATCTACAATCACAGTAAATATTTATAATTCTGAAGCATACATACCGGAATGGGCACTCTGCTCCCCACTATCATTGAACATGTGCACCCTTGTATGACGTGGTGTCTGTTGAATACCACTAGATTCATTGTTGTGGTAGCATTGTTTCTTGAAAACAAGCATAAATACTTAGTTAAGGGTGATATAATAAAATATGAATAGACTTTACAAGCATGCTATTGCGGTTTCCTTATTCATTTTATTTACCTGCATGGCTGGGGATATAGGAGTCTGGCCCAAGCTTTTTCTATATTCAATCACACTTTTAAAATCATGCTTGTAACCATGATTTAGGTCCTCCTCAGTGGAAGCAGTGTCCAACATATTTAACTACAATGCATAACACCATTAAAAATACCAATAACAAAAACATATATTTGTTCGCTATTGTTAAATAAATATTAACCACAGTTAATCATTTAAATATTACGATTTAGGCTTTTAGTTTTCCATAGCCACCCTGGCCTAGTTTATGCTGCCCATTTTTTTCCACTCTGGCCTTGATTTCTTTGGAGGTGTCTGGTAGCCTACATATGGAATTTTTGAAAAACAATAGATATCGAAATTGTTACTTAAAACAGGAAAGAAAAACATAAATGATCATATTTCAATGATAATATGGCATGTGTTGTACCTTGCTTGACCAACTCATGGATGTCTTCCTTGTTTTTTAAACAAGTTCTCCTTTGCATCCTCTATCAGGGCCTTCCACTCTTTCTCTGGAACCATGGGAGGGCGTTCATGCTTGAGGTCTAATTGCAATTTATCCCTATACTGGACCCTGGTATATTTTAAATTCTCGCCGGCTAACTTTGTAACCACTTTCTTGTTGAAAGTGTTGCCCAACAAGTATACCATGTGGTCTATTGAATCATATTTCTTTTTTCTATCCTGGCCATTCCACCCTGTGTGAATGGTGGGTCCAAACAGCTCCAATGCTTTATCATTTAAGTTTCTATAGAAAAACATTGTTTCTTGCAGAAACATGTTATCCATTAATTTATAATAATATCAACAAATGTCCATTTCAATTTCTGAATATTGATCGGAACACATGCGTCATCCACTAGAGAGGTGACATCTAGTGAACTGGTGCTTTTAATTCATTCTACTCCATGCAGAACAGTTTCCTCTCCATCTACAGTATGTTCCTCTCTGGAGTCATGTGGAGTCCCAGGCTATGACTCATCATGCTTCGTCATGTCATGTTGGTCAAAATCATTGTGCTCATCAATGGATTCAAGGGGAACCTCGAGAGGCTCAAAAAGCCTCACTTTCACTTTGCTATGTCAACGTTTGTTTTGCATTGGGCCATCACTGCTACCTATAGAAGTTGCAGGATCCATACGTTCCCGACGCACGAGGTTTAAAAACTCCTACAAATGGAAAACTTTACTTTATCAGATCATATAGAAAATAGAAAAGAAAAAAACAGATATGAAATTGTCAAAGCTGATAAAAATATGTGAACATGCCACTTACACCAAAATTAGTTATTGTATTTTGTAGCTCTACAATTCTTGACTTGTCCTCCTGTGTCAGGGGTCTTTTGCTAAGAAAACCTAGATATTATATGTTAGCCTTCTTCAAGGCCTTCGTTACAGTTGTCATTGGGTCAGTGGAATAAAAGATTTTTTCCTCATCAATATCCTCAGTGCGAGCCTTCCCACGTTGACCATGCCATAATACATTGATGAATAAAATTAATGAGATAAACTTTAACATTTGAGAAATTTAGTTATTTTAGTCATAAGTTATTACTATATTTAACATTTACCTGCTAAGGCACAACGGGTGCCTTTCCACGGTGTTGGCACAGGGGCAAACCCAGGGTTCAACGCTTCAATAATGCACCAACAAAACCCTAACTACCGACCCTTTTGGCAACACCTGTGAAGCAGATGAAGTCTCACCCGAGGTAGAGGCAGGGGTGGTTGCAAGACTCAGGTGTCTGCAACCTTAGCTGGGACACCGATCTATGATTCTTACTCTTAGCAAGTACTTTAGCAAAGATCGTTCATCAGTATTTAACCCTCAAGGCACTCCACAGATGGAATAGAGCACCACAGAATTCACTTGGATCTAGGTTAAGTTAGCACTTAGCAACAAAAAAATAGGTTTAGTACTCAACACTTTCATATATGTCAGATCTACACCCATACATCTAAGAAGCACAAAGAAAAGTGGATCTATCTAAGAGTATCATATAAAATCGCATAGACTAATCATATCAAAGCATAACACATGGAAAGAAACCAACACATTAGGTTGAAGCACCAAGCATAACACATAGAGTTACCATGGTTCACCCCCACCCTGGGGCTACGTCCACAAATTCTTCTTCTTCTTTATTAGCTTTGGTCAATCAAGTTACAACACAGAGCTCACACTTGTACTCCGCATAGGACAGGATATATGCGTGCACCTCGCTCGATCCTCCTTCCCCGAGTAGATCTAGCGCAGAGCCTTCTTACAATCCATGCACTTATCTCTACAAGTCGGTCACATAATATACATAAATCCTTTACTAGCACTTAACTTCTCTTCTTTTTCCCCTCTCTTACATTGCTTAGCTACTTATTTGTACTTTACAAAATAGACCTAAAACATGGGTAAACCCATGGGCCAACATCCCTTTCCCATTACATTAACCTAAAACCCTAAAAGGTCCCCAAAAGTGGGTCAATATCCTGTGATCTCTGCTTCGCCTGGCGCTCCATCTTTGACAGACTGTCGAAGTCCAAAAATGGTCAAATATGACCAAGTGTTCCTCAAAACTTGGTCAAGGGCCAACAAGCCCCCAACACTCACCCGTGACTCGTCCCGAGTCACTCTGGTCTGATCAACTCCACTTCGAATGTCTCGAGATTGGCCTGAGATACTTCGACCTGCTGCAGTGCGACAACCTCTTGCTCAATGAACTCCTGGATCACTGCGTCATTTACTGGTCCTTCCATACACTGTTCTACAATGATGACAACCTGTTCAAGCTCGGTTGGTTGGCTCTCAACTTCAGTGAACAGTTGGCATGCTTTCTCTTGGAGGGGTTGAAGTCATTGAGAGACTTCCATCACTTTAATTTGCATCATGTGTACCTGTTGTTGGGCGGTGCGTTTTTCTGGAAATCACTTCATTCTTTCAACTGGGGTCAAGGCCTTCAGCTGCCCCTATAGTGTATCTGCATGCTTCTTTTCTTCTTGGAGCTATGCCTCTAATATCTGCAATTCTGGGTTCTCTGTGAGGTTCTCATAAGTCTGGGTGCTTCTAGCGCTCAACTGCTTACATTCTAAAGCCAAGGTTTTTAACCTGTCAACTGTGCTACGGGCAATTGCCTCCCTTAGATATCTGACTTCTTGGGGAGTCTCAGGCATGGTACGAAGCTCCAGATATGCAATGCACTGATGAAGTTGTTGGATTACTTCTTCAAGTTGTGTCACCTACTGAGAGACACATTCTTTAATCTTCACTTTAATGACCGTCACAGAGAAAAGTGCTTTGTGAACTCATTTCTACACGTCAAGTTGCTCTGCTAGCAATTTCTCCTTGCTCTAGCAGTGGAGGGGGAAGCTGGAAATGATCCCGAGGACGATGCTTGTACACCTGTAGACACTCCTCACTCCGACATGACTCTCTCAGTCATTAATTCAATTAAAACTTCTTCAACTTCTTTCTCAACAACACTGAGCTCGTCCGACATACAAGCTTGGGTCAGCTAGCTCGAGTGCGAAAAGAATTCAGGGACTACAATGAATAATATGGGACAAGGAAATGATCTCAGGGTGAATTAATCTCAAGTTTCATGCTCAAATTCTCACTTAGAAAAAAGTATTCTCGGTGCGTGGCACGATGGACTAAGTAGGGAAACTTAGAAATGGTCTTCTTGCAACGAGTATGATCCTTCATTAACTCCTGTTCAACCCGTTATGGAATTTTTCAATGGTTGGATGATGAACCTTTATTGCTTTTTTCCCGTTCATAGAAGAAGTCGAATGGATATATCATCCCCAATGGCTATATTGCTTCGTCATGGCGAAGTACTCTATGTTGTTGTTCTGATATCTCGGCAAAGCTCAAATTCTGCAATTTTTCTTTCTGTGAAGTATTCTGTAGAACCTCTTGTAACCTTACAGTATTAGCTCTTTTGTTTCTTAACTTTCTAGCCTTCTTCCCAGTGAGCTTTGTATCAGTAATGCTTTTACCATTCTGATGCTTACCTTTTGTGGTCTTAGTTTCTTCGCACTGTTGAAATTCTTTCCTAGGGTTTTTGGGTAATACTTCTTATGTATCGAAAATAGGTAACTCAATCTTTTGTGGATCCTCTAGTGTTCTCTTAGCCTCAACATCAAGGTTGCCAGTATTAAATATTTGTGACCGACTCTTATGTTCTTCAATCAAGTGCGCGACCCTTCTAGTCATAAAGTCTTTTAACTCTTTCTTCTTATGTTCCAAAACTTCTTCTTCCTCTTTTCGTCTAGCTTGTTCTCTATCAATCCAAGGTTTTCCTATGAGCATGGTAAATGGGGCGATGTCTTCAATAAATTTAATAATTTCAAAGTCTTCCTCTGTCAAAGTTCCATTAACAGTCATAGTTATCCAGGTGAGCCTTCCACATAGGTTTACTAGCTTTCCTCTGAATAAACGTGTTCCTCCTAGGGAAGGGATCAAGGCAGGCTTTCCTATAGCTTCCCAAGTTCTTTCTGGCATAATGTTCACTTGTGTTTCTTCATCAAGAATACAGTCAATGTCGAAGTCTCCTATTCTTTATTTGACTTGATCCTTTTCTTTGAAGATCTCTGGTAATCAAACATCTTTATGTTCCTTCAAGGTTTCTTTTATCCGTATTAATATTTTCTCTAATTCTTGCTGGGTTTCTTCCTTTTCTGAATCTGTATTCTAGTCTTCTTGATTCAGATTCAACCTTTCCAACTTAGCGATCATTCTAGGGAAATCCAAGACATCGTGGTCCAAAGCTTTGCAACAAATACAATTAGGTTTTCTCCCAGGGCATTCTTTAGCAAGATGTCCTAGTCTTCTGCAACTATAACAAAGAGTTAATCCTCTCTTTCTCTTCAATGATCCCCAACTCTTCTTATACTGTGCACTAGGATCATAGTGGCTAGCCTGCAAAAATTTCTTTCTAGGATCCTACATCCACTTGTTAGTCCATGCATTCTTGTGATATGTAGGTATAACATATCTATTATTATATTTATCATATCTATTCATATCAAACTTCCTATCATTTATTAATGCCCTAGTTTTTAAGCTAGGACGAAATCTATCAAACATACCTAGATCTATGCTCTAGAAACAAAAACAATTTCACTTATCTTACTTCTACAGAGAACAAATCTTCCAGATCTAAGAACTTTTGACTATTCTTACCTTTATTAGAGAACAAAGCTTATAGATCTTACCTCTTTTCTGCAAATCTAACTTCTTTCTTTCAGAAATTTCTGATTTTACTTTTCTTAGAGCACAGAGAATTCAAATCTCGCTTCTTTTCTTCGGATCTAATCTTCCTTTCTTCATATCTGACCTTATTCCTGGCACAAATATTCACTGGTCGAGTAAAAAGACACGCACTAGGGTGACAGATCTATGCACAGAGCTTCCTTTTGCACAAAGTTTCTTCTTCCTCAGTTCTCAGCAATCACAGTTTCAGGCCCCGGCAACGGAACCATTTGTTGGCACAAGGGAAAACCTGGGGTTTAACGCTTCAACAACGCACCAGCAAAACCCTAACTACTGGCCTTTTCGGCAACACCTGCAAAGCAGATGAAGTCTCACCCGAGGTAGAGGCAGGGGTGGTTGCAAGAATCGAGTGTCTGCAACCTTATCTGGGACACTGATCTGTGATTCTTACTCTTATCAAGTACTTTAGCAAAGATCGTTCATCAGTATTTAACCCTCAAGGCACTCTGCAGATGGTACAAAGCACCACAACATTCACTTAGATCTAGGTTAAGTTAGCACTTAGCAACAACAAAATAGGTTTAGCACTCAACACTTTCATATATGTCATATCTACACCCATACATCTAATAAGCACAAAGCAAAGTGGATCTATCTAAGAGTATCATAGCAAAGCACATAGACTAATCATATCAAAGAATAAGACATGGAAAGAAACCAACACATTAGGTCAAAGCACCAAGCATAACACACAGAGTTACCATGGTTCACCCCCACCCTGAGGCTACGTCCACAAAGTCGTCTTCTTCTTTATTAGCTTTGGTCAATCAGGTTACAACACAGAGCTCACACTTGTACTCCGCATAGGACAGGAGATCTGTGCGCACCTCACCAGATCCTCCTTCCCTGAGTAGATATAGCACAGATCCTTCTTACAATCCATGCACTCAGCACTTACAACATGTGCACTCAGCTCTGCAAGTCGGTCACATAATATACACAAAGCCTTTACTAGCACTTAGCTTCTCTTCTTTTTTCCCTCTCTTACATTGCTTAGCTACTTATTTATACTTTACAAAATAGGCCTAAAACATGGGTAAACTCATGGGCCGACATCCCTTTACCATTACATTAACCCAAAACCCTAAAAGGTCCCCAAAAGTGGGCCGAGAGCCCATGATCTCTTCTTCGCCCGACGCTCCATCTTTGACAGACTGTCGAAGTCCAAAAACGGTCAAATATGACCAAGTGTTCCTCAAAAATTGGTCAAAGGCCAACACACGGTCACCCTAAACAGATGTAGCGGGTGATTTTCGGACAGGGTCACCGTGGAGAAAAGTTGACACAATAAATCAATCAACAAAAGTTATGAAATTCACCTGTAACATTTAAAAAATGAAATATTGGAGTAATATCAGAAAAAAAATAATGAAATTTTAGAAATTTAGTTTTTGTAGTCATAAGTTGTTACTATATTTAACATTTACGTAGTGAGGCACAACGGGTGCCTTTCCACGGTCTCCCTAGACAGATGTAGCGAGTGATTTTCTGCCATGGTCACCCTGGACAGATGTTGACACAATAAATCAATCAACAAAAGTTATGAAATTCACCTGTAACATTAAAAAAATGAAATATTGCAGTAATATCAGAAAAAATTTAATGAAATTTCATAAATTTAGTTGTTGTAGTAGTCCTAAGTTGTTACTGTATTTAACATTTACCTGGTGAGGCACAACAGGTGCCTTTCCACGGTCACCCTGGACAGATGTAGCATGTGATTTTCTGCCATGGTTACCCTAGATAGAATTTGACACCATAAATCAATCAACAAAAGTTATGAAATTCACCTGTAACATTAAAAAAATGGAATATTGCAGTAATATCAGAAAAAAAAAATAATGAAATTTCTGAAATTTAGTTGTTGTAGTCATAAGTTGTTACTGTATTTAACATTTACCTGTTGAGGCACAATGGGTACCTTTCCATGGTCACCTTGGACAGATGTAGCTTGTGATATCTCACGGTCACCCTGGATAGATGTTGACACAATAAATTAATCAACAAGAGTTATGAATTGTAATTGTAACGTTAAAAAATGAAATATTGAAGTAATATCGGAAAATAAATAATGAAAAATGAAATATCTGTAGTAAAAAATTGAAATATTGCAGCGATAAATTGTAACAATGATTTATCAAAGGTTGAGTTGAATGGTATGTAATATATTTACCACCATAGCCACACACCCCACCATCTATTCGATTTAAGTTGTAATTGATCAACAACTCTTCACCTGGAACTATTGTTTTTGTTGCACATACAAATATACGATTTCCTTCGCGTCCCTCAAATATGCAATTTAGTTTCTTAGTTTTTTCCATTGGCCGTGTACTATTTATAAAGCCCGCAATGTTTCCAGTAGATTTTAACCTTCCATCAATATACATAGTTGCCCCTTTATTTTTATTGTTATCTACAAGTTGTATATAATTTGCGGCAACTTCGTATCTCCGCATACTTCATGTATATCGGACCAACATCAACCAGCGATTTTATTTGTATAATGGTCTGACATACTCCATCAATTCAGTTACAGTTCCATAGCCGACCTTTATTCCATCCATGGAAAATAACCCCAATCCATGTAAGGACGAAGGAGCAATGCGATACATCCTCCCACGGATGAAGAAATCTATGTCCACTTCAGGTAGCTCCCTAGGTGCCCATCATTGCACTAGATGTTTCTACCTCAATGGAAACTCAATGTCACCTATGCTCTCAGCATTATAATTACATGACCCTCCGTTGGCAATAAAAATTTGCATGCATATATGAAATATTTTCCTTATTTTTTCAGATCTAGTTGATCTAGAACCAGTAGATCTAGTACAGCACGTCTCACTTTCAACCTCTCTTAGTATATCTTGATCATCACTCGGGGAAGATAGATCCGACAGATACCTATTTGGTGGTACCTACACTCGTTAAAACAAGAAGATAAGTCATCGTGCCAATATACATCTGTGGTACCAACACAGTTTTATAGTTGCATATAGTTGCAATATAGTTGCATATAGTTGCATATAGTTGCAATAAAATTGCATAAGTTGCATTGTTGCATAAAGTTGCATATAGTTTCATATAGTTGCATAAGTTTCATTGTTTCATAAACTTGCATATAGTTGCATATTGTCACTAAAAAACATGATAAGTTGCATTGTTGCATATAGTTGCATACAAAATTGTTGCAATATAGTTGCATATAGTTGCAATATAGTTGCAGTTGCATATAGTTGCAATATAGTTGCATATAGTTGCATATAGTTGCATAAGTTGCATATAGGTGCATATAGTTGCATATAGTCACTAAAAAACATGATAAGTTGCATTGTTTCATATAGTTGCCTAGTTGCATATAGTTGCATACGAAATTGTTGCAATATAGTAGCATATAGTTGCATACGAAATTGTTGCAATATAGTTGCAATATAGTTGCTTAAGTTGCATTGTTGAATAAAGTTGCATATAGTTGCATAGTTGCATATAGTTGGATAAGTTGCATATTTTCATATAGTTTCATATAGTTGCACATATAGTTGCATAAGTTGCAATATAGTTGCATAAAGTTCCATATAGTTGCATATAGTTTCATAAGTTGCATATAGTTGCATAAGTTGCATTTTTTCATATAGTTGCATAGTTGCATATAGTTGCATATAGTTGCATATTTACATATAGTTGCATACGAAATTGTCATATAGATGCATATAGTTGCATAGTTTCATAAGTTGCATTGTTGCATAGCTGCATAAGTTGCATTGTTGCAATATAGTTGCATAGTTGCATAAGTTGCATATAGTTGCATAGTTGCATAAGTGACAGGGTTGTTGTGTTTATAGAGTTTTTAGCTTCAATCTCTTTTATCCCATGCATTTCCCTCCTTACTATTTGCACAAACCTAGTTGGATTGTGTCTTTGTGATGAGTAGTTAATTTATAGTTCATTTATATTTGCACAAGTCCGACGATAAGTTGCATATAGTTTCATAAGTTGCATTTTTGCATAAAGTTGCATATAGTTGCATATAGTTTCATATTTGCATATAGTTTCATACAAAATTTTCACATAATTGCATATAGTTTCATAGTTGCATAAGTTGCATTGTTGCATAGTTGCATAAGTTGCATTGTTGCAATATAGTTGCATAGTTGCATAAGTTACATATAGTTGCATAGTTGCATAAGTGATAGGGTTGTTGTGTTTATAGAGTTTTGAGCTTCAATCTTTTCTCCCATGCATTTCCATCCTTACCATTTCCACAAGCCCGGTTGGATTGTGTCTTTGTGATGAGTAGTTCATTTATATTTGCACAAGTCCGGCGATAAGTTGCATATAGTTGCATAAGTTTCATTTTTGCATATAGTTGCATAGTTGCATATAGTTTCATATAGTTTCATATTTGCATATAGTTGCATACAAAATTGTCATATAGTTGCATATAGTTGCATAAGTTGCATATAGTTGCATAGTTGCATAAGTTGCATATAGTTGCATAGTTGCATAAGTTGCATTGTTGCATAGTTGCATAAGTTGCATTGTTGCAATATAGTTTCATAGTTGCATAAGTTGTATATAGTTTCATAAGTTGCATAAGTGACAGGGTTGTTGTGTTTATAGATTTTTGAGCTTCAATCTCTTTTCTCCCATGCATTTCCCTCCTTACCATTTGCACAAGCCTGGTTGGATTGTGTTTTTTTTATGAGTAGTTCATTTATGTCACTGTTCTGATCTTGTAACTCAATGGTTTAATTCTCCTTAGGAAAAAAAGGGCCTTTAGCCTCATGCACGATGCATTATTCGTGAATATTTCATTCCCAATGTTCCAAAAACCATACCTATTTCAAGTTTCTAAGTTTTACTATATGTTTTGTACTATGGTTGCATATTGGAGTTCATATTGTATATTGCAATGGCCATGGCCTCTTAGATCTGAAAGTTATATTTGGAATCTCCATTGAAGAATTGATCTAGTCCTTGATGCCCCTGACCTCATTTCATTATATATTTAATGACCCGACCTCTTGAAAGAAGTGTTAATCATTCGAAGTTGCCATTGTATAAATGTTGCTCACTCTCTTCATTTACCCTTCTTTGCTTGGTAGTCCATGATTTTTGTTGTCAAGGTGTATTAAAATACTATGTGGCCACAAGTTGAGCCCTCGCTTCTCAACTTCATGAGTAAATTCGGGTTCCAAAAGCCTTGAGTTGATTGTCTATGTTCAACTAGCACTCAATAGGTTGTTGTGAAAAGAAAAAAAAGGCTTTAGGGCATGTGTTTGAATCTCAATATTGAATACCTTTTTATCCTACTCCAATCACACAAAAAATAAGGGAATAGATGTACTCACCATTCCGTGTGCCCTCGCGTGTGCCCTCCCTGTTCCCTCGACTCAGTGTCCTCGTAGTGTATCTCCTCTGTGTGCCCTCGACTCAGTGCCCTCCATGTTCCTTATGTGTGACCTCTCCTCCCTGCACAGTGTGCCCTCCGTGTGCCCTACACAGTGTTCCCTCCATGTTCCCTTCGTGTTCCTCCTCCCTTCACAACGATCTCCTTGGTCGCATGCTCCCCTTGGTTGTGTGCACAGTGATCTCCAAATCGATAACAACAGTGGGAGGGCTCCTCCTAACACACTATGACTCCCAAATATGGTAGCGTGCAACAATGGGTGGGCTCCCAAATATGGCCACACATAGCAATGGTCACGTGCAACAATGGGCAGGGTCCCAACTTTACTCTCAAAAAGTTTGTTTTTGAAGGAATAATGAGCAATGCATATAGATTTTCATTTCAAGTTTAATAAAGGCATGGTACATAAATCATTGACTCAATTCCTTGCAAACATTCTTTCCATTTTTTGGTAACCCTTGGGTTCATGTTTCCTTGTAAATCTTCACAAATGTCATTAAAAAATCTAGGGATCTATTAAGAGAGGTTTGAGTTCACTAAATAATCCATCAAATATTTGTTTCTTTAATAAGTAATATGGGTGAAAGATGGGTGAGAAAGGGTTTTTTGTTTTTTTATAAGGTATGTTTAGTGTTGAATGATATAATGTTTAATGAAATCCCATTTTGTGCAGATAATGGTGAAAGGAGGTGATGCATTGCATCTATATCAAATCTTCACTAAAGATAATATCATTCTACTACTCTAAGTTTCAACATTGGATCCATTAATGGTGATTGACATTATGACAAAGATAAAATTGAAGGAAACAATGAATCTAATTATAATGGGGAATATGTTGATGGAAAGGGTGATGATGGTAGCAATGAAGAAAAATAATTTGTTTTGGTAAAAAAAAAAAAAT
>JZKD02S2240569.1:249595-262168 GCA_000966675.3 Picea glauca
GAGGGTTGCCTTCTAGGGCAAAAAACCCTAACATAATCTCTATCGTTAGATCTACAACCTTATAATGAACGGTCCAGATTTACAATGAAATTACAATATACTTTTACAAGGCAATCTTTGCTTCAGGGGCTTCACCCCCGAACCCCTACTGGGGGCCTGCTTGCCCCCAGACCCCCCAACCGGGGGAATAGCCCCCCAGGACCCCGCAGAGGGGGTACCCCCCCTCTAGACTCCCCCACGTGGAAGAGTGTGCATACTTCTGGGGTGTAAATACTTCATGGGGTATAAACACGGCTAAAAGTAAAAGACCTCTAAATCAGGAATATAATCAGGCTCCACATCCAAAACTTTAGTGCTGGGATATGTCCTAACTGGGGTCCAACTACGCATATCCCCTTTGGGATGTACACAGTGATCAGGGTGTAATCGAAATCTCATGGGATGTTGTCACGGTTCACTCCACTAGCCAAAGGTGGGATATAGTCTGGCAAGATTGATGGTATCTTCTTCATGTTAGCTAGACCATCGTAGTGCTTGATTCACTTCTTATCGCAGCCATAACATCATCCAGTCGATGGGGATTCTTGCAATCCACCAGTCGATGATGCCTGTAGTCCTACAGACATGACTCTCTCATCCATGAGATCTACAAGAATATCCTCCACTGACTTTTCTAACACGCTATGTTCGCCCAACATTCACACTTGTAATAAAATAACTCGAGTAGGCGAACGGACAAGCAAGGTACTCAAGTGGATGGAAAGGTCTAGAAAGCACAGTGCAATACAATGGATTCTCTGTTAGCTCGAATATCATGATTTGTAAAAGTTGGTCTCGGCGTAGCATCTGAAGGGTTAAATAAGCAACGTCATAATAGATTCCTCCAATGGGTAGGAATGCCTCAATCAATACGAATCTATTCATTATGGCGTGGTCTCAACTATCCAACGATGATATTTCTGGCAATAACTGTGTTTCTAGCCATTCTGGAGAATCATTCTAACGATCGGGGCGCCTCCAACGATCATATAACTTCGTCATGGCGAAGTCCCATTCTATGTGTTTCTATTATTCCGATGATGTTCAAGTTTTGCAGATCAGTCTCCTGCGAAGTCTTCTCTGGAACTTGTTGTAGTTTTTCTAACTTGGCTTTCTTCTTACTGAGCTTCCTTGCCTTCTTTCCTGTGATCTGAGTCTCTGGATTCCTCTTTCCATTCTTATTCTTATCTTTTCTTAGCATGGTAACTTTGTGTTGTTGATATTCTTTCAAAGGGGTAAGAGATAATACCTCTTTGCTTACTAGGTCCTGGGTGGACATACTTTCTCCTTGCATGGATAGGTCCTTCAACCCTTTTTGCACTCCTTAAAAGTTGACAACTACTTCTCTTTCATTCTGCTGCTTCAACTCAACTTCTCGTTCTTCTATCAGTCAATCTATTCTTCGAGCTATGAAATCCCTTAGTTCTTGATTTTTCTTTTCTATGGCTTCCTCCTCTACTTTCCTTCAGATCTGATCCTTCTCAATCCAATTCTTTCCCAATAAAATTGGAAAAGGGGCGTTGTTCTCAACAAACCTAATAACTTCAAAATCCTCTTATGTTGCAGTTCCATAGGAAATCATAGATATATTAGTAATTCTTCGGCATAGGGTTATCATATTTCCTTTAAACAACCCTGTCCTTCCCAATGAAGGAATCATATCAAGCTTACCAAAAATTTCCCAAGTGTTTTCTGGCATAATATTCACATGTGTTTCTTCATCTAATACACAGTCTATGTCGAAGTCTTCTATTCTTGTAACTATGCGTTGTTTTTGGTTCATGATCTCTGGTAAACTGATGTCTCTGTGATCATCCATTTCTTCTTTTAGCTGCATTAACATAGTCTCTGATTCTTTTTCCGTATGATTCTCAGTCTCTTGACCTTCTTTATAGTTTTCTTGTCTCATGTTCATATTTTCAACTTTAGCAATCATTCTTGGACAATCCTCAACGTCATTACCAATAGATTTACAACAAAGACAAATAGGACCTATACCAGGGCATTCCTTAGCAAGATGTCCTGGTCTTTTGCAAGTGTAACACAGTGTCAATCATCTATTTATTTTGAATGATCCCCAATCTTTCCTGTACTGCGCACTGGGATGACATTGTTGTACCTGCAATCTGCAAAAATTCTTTCTAGGTTTCTGCATCCATTTATTAGTCCAAAAATCTTTCTATGCATAGGAATAACATATTTTTCTTTATTTCTATCAAATTTATTCAGATCAATTCTTTCTTCTAACTGTGCCCTAGTTTTCAGACTAGGAAAAAATCTATCAAACAGACCTAGATTCATACTTTCGAAGCAAACATTTCTACTTATCTTACCTTCACCAGAGCATAAAGCTTTAAGATCTTACCTCTTTTCTTCAGATCTGGTTCCTTTATTAGTACTAAGCTTCACAATTCAAGTAGAATATTGCACACTACATCAACAAATCTACGCACATATATTTCTCTTTTCTTCAGTTCCGAGCAATCACAGCTTCAGGTCTTGACAACGGAACCATTTGTTGGCCCAGGGGCAAACCCAGGGTTCAACGCTTCAACAGTGCACAAAAAAAACTCTAACTACTGGCCCTTTCGACAACACCTGTGAAGCAGATGAAGTCTCACCCTAGGTAGAGGCAAGGGGGTTGTAGGAATCAGGTGTCTACAACTGAGCTGGGACACAGATTTGTAATTACAATACTTAATCAGGCACTTAGACAACAACATGCATTAGTTCTTGAACCTTATTCACATCACAGTTAAACCCTTATTACATATAAGCGCAGTAATAATACAGATCCAGTACTTTCCATCACTTAAAACATAGCATTAACTTATATCTAACATTCATTCACATCATTAAGCACTAAGCTACAATATCAGATGCATTCATTATACATAATATCAACAACACTAAGCAAATAACCAAATAAGCAACATCGCACAAAGAATATCAAGACACAAGATATATGTGGTTCACCCCAGTGTGGGGCTACGTCCACCAACTTCTTCTTATTCTTCTTTATTAGTCTCCAATCTTCTTACATTCATCTGCTCCTTTGCACAAAGCCACAAAGCTTGACTTCACAGAGGACAGGAGATCTACGAGCTACGCACCAGATCCTCCTTCCCAAAAATAGGTCAAGGCACAGAGCCAACTCCTACACAGTTTGTTCACACAAAGCCTTACTTTACATAACTAGATCGCACAAAGAAACTTACAATCCCTTTCACTAAGCCAACATACTATGCACATAGCCAATACTGGATCTCTTGCACTAAACACATCACTTTCTATATTACATTCCTTTCTTTATATAATTTTACATCCCTTACAACCAGGCCTAAACATGGATGGAACCATGGCTCGACATCCCAAAACCTTAAAACAAAAACCCTAATCAACTCCTTTTTGGGTCCACAAAACAAGTGATATCCCGTGATCCCTGCTTCTCCTGGGAGCTCCATCTTCGACTAGTCTGTCAAAGTCCCAAAAGTGGTCAAACACGACCAATGTTTCCACAAAACTTGGTCAAGTTCCAACAAACATCTAAGAGAGAAAATAGGAAATGTGGGAGTAGGGTGGGGATAATTCATTATTTTATATTTTAAGTTAGTAAGTACTTGTGCACTTGTGCATATGAGTAACACATGGGTGAGTGAATAGTAGGTAATTATTAATTTAAATTATATTTTTTCATGAATTGGACAAGTGGCATGAACCAAATAACCTATAAAAGGAAAGCTTGAGTTAAGAGAAAGGAAACGTTTTGCACCCTAACGCTGGATGGTTGTCATAATACTTGAACTTTATGTTGGTGATTATTAAAGAGTTTTCTCTATTGAAAAGTGTTATGAAGTGAGATTTTTCTTCTCAAGATTAATGGTTTCACTGTTCTTTTATTGCTACAATGGTACCTTCTATACAACAACATAATATATTAGGAATCCTTGGGGAATAAAAGTACCCATTGGAGTTGGTAGGGTGGTCAACTAGTGAATCATCAAACAAAAATCAAGTTCATCAATCAAATATTCAGATTCATAGTACTCTACCGTAATCCTTGTTAATGATTCATAGTACTCTATCGTAATCCTTGTTAATGTTATTTTGTATAAATTTATTTTGTATTGGGAATGATAGTTTACTGCAAATAAATTTGTTGTAAACAAAATACTATGTGTGTGTGCTTAATTGTTTATGTTGCTAGAATTGAACATCATAAGGTTTTAATTTTAATTAAAATTATGTGGAAAAGTATTTGACTTGGCCATAGGAATTAAAATGCATATATTTCAATAGAATAGAATAAAGGAAAGACTATACATAACTAAGGAGAGCCAAACAGAATCAATCCTTGGCACCGTAGAAATTTTTTTCCAAAGAAAATTTCACTTTATATTAATTATAATATAAATTGTTTACATATCACTTCTCAAACTGAATAGGTCTTCCATCTAATACTCAAAAAAGAGAAGTTTTCTATACAAAGGTCAAATCATAGGAATCAGTGTATCCATCCCAATAGATAATATACTAAACTTTGCCAAAGTCCTCTCAAACAAAGAGGTGATTAACCATCCACATGACCAAAAAAAACTAGTCCTGGACTAGAGTCTAAGAAACTTAGTACATATGTAAAAAATGAGTTGGGCCCTCTTGGCCATCCACCCAATGATTGTAATAAATTTGTCCTTGACGAAGGTGAAGATCCATTTTTGAGAGGAGATCAGCCTCCTTGTTTTCTTCTCTATAGATGTGAGCAAAGGTAATTGATGTGAAGAGAGGAATGAGATCAATGATTCTTTCCTTCCAACCATCAAGATTAGCCACCGAAATAGATCCCTTTCTATTGAGCCAGTCAATAACAATCTTGGAATCCCCCAAGACAAATAACTGATAAATAGAAAGTCTTGTAGAAAGAAATAATGTTGCCCATGCTCCCATGAGCTCATCCCTGGAGTTTGTGCCCCTGCCACAGTTTAATGTCCATATATATTCTGAATGATCATCCATCTTTAAAACTCCTCCAGCGCCGCAGAGAGAAACATTTTGTTGTGCAGCCCTGTCAAACCATGCAATAATTTTATCTATAGGAAGAAGTGTAGAGGAAATCCTAGGATCAGAAACGTTTGTGTTTTTCCCCCATCATGCCCACAACCCCTAAAATAGTGTAGACAAATCGCTACACATATGGATTTATGTCCTCAAAAAGAGATTTATTACGATCCATCCAAATATTACAGCAAATAAAAGCAAGGAGAACTTGGTAATTGGAGTTCTGGGAAGCCCAATTTTGGAAGCATTCAACCAAGGAATTTCCATTCCATCCATGAATGAACTTTATCACTTTTTTAAATTATTCCCACACAGTGATGGTGAAAACACAACTGACAAAAATATGGTTGATTGTTTCTCTTTGTTGTCTACACAAGTAACACATACCAGGCCCCTTCCAACCTCGTTTCTGCAAGTTTTTCCATGCCAAGATTTTATTTTCAACTGATAGCCATACAAATAGTTTTAGCTTCAGAAGGAATTCCCAGGTCCACAAATTTCTTCTCCAACCACCTATATTATAGTGCCATATATTATTTGATAGGGCTTCATAGACATTTTTAACAGTGATTTGACATGACATATCACCGCCTGTCCAAATAAGTTCATCTGGCCTATCCATTAGTTTAATACCAGATTCTATCAGATGCCTTCTGTAGGTATCCCATTCATCAGAAAAGTCCTCTACCAATCCCAACTCCTCACTGTGAAACCAAATTTGACTCAACGAACCCCTGACCGTTACCTGACTTGCCTAAAATAATAGGTAGATGTTCTTTTGATTAAGAATACAAATCCGATCCTGCAATAAGTATGATTCCTGACCCATCCCCATAATTGCATCTCAATCAAAATCAATTGAATGTCCCGATCCCAATCTCCAGGCCATCCAATGAAGAATAACCAATAAAGAGTTTCGAATATTTTTCCATGACTATGAACCATAGGATGAAAAAGCTTCCACATAATGCAACAATGATAAAATAGTTCCATGTGGGAAATATTTTTCCTTGATCACTCTTTTCCACAATCTCGGCTTCATCAAGGCCCTCCATAGAGTATTTGATGTCGGTGACCTGTAAAAGACAAATATATTGTGCAAGCCCCATCCTCCATAATGTTTTGGTTTTGAAATTGAAACCCATCTACATAAATGATAACACTTATTTTTTTTGTTAGCTAACCATGAGAAATTAAAAATCAAACTTCGGATCTTATGTAGAATCAAAATTGATAAATGAGAAAGAGTCATCCAGTAAATAGGGAGGCTCTCCAAAACAACTTTAATTAGGACTAGGTGCCCCCCTAGGGAGAGCCATTTGTTGCACCAATGATTTAGCCTTGCCTCAAACTTGTCAATAAGCCATTTCCAATCTTCCTCCTTATAACGATCTGGATTCATCTGATAATCCAAGTATTTAAAGCCTGCAGATAACTATTTACTTGAGAAAGGGAGTATATCTTTGAGAGACTATATAGTTTCTGGAGGAACTCCCGAATACATGTAAACATATTTTTGATTTTTTATTACCAAACTAGAAGCCTGACAGAATACATGTAGAATAGACTGAATTAAAACCCATTCGGCTGGAGATGCTCTAGAAATTATAAGAATTTCATCTACGAATAAATGATGAAGGACCTTTAGCAGTCTAGAAACCTTTATTCCCGTGAGAGAGCCCTTAGCTTGAACTTTCTTTAATGTGAGACTAATGGATTCCATAACTAAAATGAAAAGTAAAGTTGAGAGAGGGAATCCCTGCCTCAGGTTTCTACTACTTTTGAAGAAGGTGGAAGCCTCACCTTTTATCAATATAGCATAAGAAGTTGATGTAATGCAAGCCATTATCTAGTTGGTTGTTTGTAACCCAAATCCACTTTGTAGCAGGATTAATCTTAGAAAGTCCCAATTAATTCAATCATAGGGCTTTTTTAAATCCAGTTTCAGAATAATGGCTTGTAACTTTTTATTTTTAATACTATGCAGACACTCCTGAGTTGTGCCCACTGCATCTAGAATTTGTCTACCTTTGAGAAAACCAAACTGTTCTTTTGAAAGAGCTCTGAACAAGATTGGTTGAATCCTCTTTGATATAACTTTAGCTATAATCTTGTAGCATATGTTACATAGTGCAATAGGTCGAAAGTCACTAAAAAAAGAAGGTTTATTAACTTTTTGAATCAAGGCTAAGAAGGTTGAGTTAATCAAAGTGATAACCTCCCCTCTGACTCTATATTCCTCTACCATATCTAATAAATCCTGACCAACCAACTCAAAAAAATTATGGAAGAATTCAACGGTCCATCCATCAGGTTCAGGGCTTTTATCTCTAGAAAAACCCCTAAGAATATCATATATTTCCTCTTTCGTAACCGCCTTTTCTAGAATAAGAAGATCATCATCAGTCACAAAGTTTGTGAAAAACCTGGTTGAATTAATCTAATCTTGTATAACATTCTTCCTAAATCACTGAAAAAAGACTTGAAGTATTTGATTTCTTCATCCTTAATGGCCTATTGACCCGAATGAATATCCTCGTTATCATCTTTAATCTCCCAAATATATTTTTCGTTTCTTCTAAATCTTGCAAAGCGATGAAAAACTTAGTGTTTTTATCCCCTCTTTTAATCCAAATCGCCCTGCTTTTCTAGTGCCACCTTTCTTCCTCCTCCAATAATAAATTATTTCTATCCAAATCAAGAGTGGTTAGAGTATGGACTGGGACATCAGGAAAATATCCCAAAGACAGATGATTATAATAGAGATCAATATTATCTTCGATATTTGCCAAGGCTAAAAGATCTTGCTGTTGTTTCTTCTTGACCCATACCTTTACTCGATCTTTTAATAGATTCAATTTCTCAACCAATATCCTTTGAGCATTGGTAATAAGATGAAGATGTGGGTCGTTCCAAACATATCGAATCGACCCAGCAAAGGATTCACCATTCATCCAAACCGGGTTAAATTTAAAAGAATAGGCTACAGTCGGAATCCCAACTCCAAACTCTAGAAGAATAGGTACATGATAAAAAAAAAATAGAAATTCAACCCAAGATCTATGCCTCAATGTAGAGGAAATAAGATCCTCCACAACATAAATGTGATCAAGCCACTTTGCTATACTTTCTTCACCTAACCTACCGTTCCTCCACGTAGGCACGATCTCTGTCGGAGAAACATCCACTAGACTATACTTAATAAAAAAATATTTGAAATATCTAGCCATAGAGTGACCCTGTGCTGATAGGCCCCACACCTCATCCATATATGTAGTAAAATTCATATCACCAGCTATGATTAGATCTTTATGAGCCAATAACCTAGAAACATCCATTGAATTTCAAAAGGCTTTGCGCTCCTGGAAGGGCCCATAAACATTTAGAAGAGATGTCTTTATGTTGTCCAATATAGAATATCCTGACAAAAAAATTCCACCACTACTTAGAAAAGGATTAAGTGAAAAATAATTCGAGTCCCATGTTGCTAAAAGTCCACCAGAAGTCCCCACGGCACTAACAATAGCAATCATCCAATCCAGTCTGAGCTTACTAATAAATAATCTTGCCTTTTCCACAACAACCAGTGTTCTTGAAGGAATATAATGTTTGGATTCATTTTGTATAAGAGTCTACGAAGGGAGGCCAATTTCAGGGGTCCTCCTACCCCTATAATGTTAAGGGAAAGAATTATCATGATTTAGCTCTGGCCAGGGCTTTCATTCCTCTAAGCGCCCCTAAATCAGTAACAGTAACAGGTAAAGAGTCTGTGTGAGAACTGTTAGCCCCTGCCTTACGACGGGCACTTCTAGTTTTTATAGGAGATACTTTGAAAAACAATCCCCTTGACCATGCAGGGTCAGAAATAGTATCCCCCCAAACCCTGAGGAATCTCTAGAAATCCCTTGAGGAGCCTGACTTAACACTGGGAGGGTACCCAAATAAGTCGGTAGAGGAATAGGGTTAGTCGGATGTACAATAGGAGGGATTAAATCAGAAATCATATGATCCAAAATAGTGTCATTAAGGGTCAACTGGCCGTAACCAGGAGCTAAATCAGAATCATCCTCGATTCCGGATGGACTAAGTAAAATAGTTGGGATCCTAGGCGAGGCCTCAACTGACTTCTAGGAGTAGTCCCCACTCGAAACAATGTCCACATACTCTGACAAAATAGTTTTATCATTATCAAGATTCTTCCTTAAGATATGTTCAGGAAAGAGTATGGAATTTAAGTGATCATGCTCCCAAGTAGATAATGAATTATAAAGTTTTGGACAACAGTATTTCATCTTACCTACAAAGGAAGAGTTCTGCGCAGTTGGGCTGTCCTCTGTGTTGAGTCCTGGGTATGACAGTAAGTCTGGGTCTTCCTCCACCAGAGTGACCATGTCGCCAAGCATATCATTTGAGGAGTCGTCATCAACCAAAGAGCCAAATATACCAGTACATTCCTTTCTTAAGTGTTCCTTCCACCTACAATAGGTACATCCCACTACAGATTAAAATTTCAAAGCTCCAAAAATTTGTCAATAGAGATTCAGTATCTTCTCGAGTCTTAAAAACAAAACCCATCCAGCCTCTCTGTAGCATAAGAACCTATGGAATGTATCCAAACAGTGGTTCCCAAACCCTCTATACCCAATCCTCAATGGACGTTGCACAACGTGATTGATAAGAAAATATCCCAACTAAAGCGCACAATGCCAAGTTGCATGACTCCTCTAAGCAATATCCATACCTAACACCAGCCTTTGTCTCGCTTTCTTCGGTTTCCAGACCTTAGTTGGTCTCTTTCCCCTAGAAAAAAGCTCAAGCCTCATATTTCTACGAGAAGCCTCACCAGATAGGTTATGTGCCTCCCTTAGAATCTCCTTTTCCCCCACTTCAGACCCCTGTAATCTCTTGGAAAAAGGAGACTCGGATGTATTTCTTCCTACAAACCCTTCATTTTGTTGCAACAGACGACTCTCCACAATGTTTCCCTCACAAGGTACTGACCGAGCAACCTTAGGTGAAAACCCTGCATTAACATTCGCATTAAACTTCACATTAATACCATCTTCAGAACGACGAAGGGTGACATTATGTCGACTGATCTCGTCCACCAAGGCGAAGAATCCTGACCGCTCCCATTGTTCCTCGTCAGCCGCACTCAACATTGCGCTGAATTCACTCTCCATCATGGGGCACCTGGACGACGATGTAGTCTCCAACACAACAATACTATCAGATCTGACCACCCCCGAGTCGCATCACTGTTAATGATCTCCATAAATCGAAAAGGTGATTAATAAAAGATAAGACGATCACTACAGAGCCGTAGTCAGTAGGATATGTTAATGGCTCAATACAATATCTGCAGGCTTAGATAGCAACGAACTTATAGGTAGAAACAACCTATGTCAGAACCAAAAATTCTAGTAACACTCCTCCCAACACCCTTAGCGAAGTTCCATAAGACCCCTAAAAAAACTAGAACACTCCTCCCAACACTCCCCTGACACTGTAGAAATTGCACTGCATGAAGGTTTTGTATTACATAATTGTTTTCTATAATTGATATTGATCAATTGCAATGAATGTGGGTTAACTATAGTGATTTTTGTAGAAGAAATTATAAGCTTGTGAACTAGCTAACCAATAAATGAACCATGGCATATTGTGTTATGAACAACGAAAATGAGCTTAAAGATATAACCAATACTTAGTTTCAATCCTGGAATGAGTTAAATGCCCGTGTATTAAATTTATTATGCCTGTAAATCATTTCTAGAAATGTGAAATGTACTTCAACTTCTTTTAACATAATATAATAGATACGTTATTAATACCACACATAAATGATTTCACAAATAAACATCACATTTATTAAAACATATAATAAAAATAATAAGTAAAAATTGTATTTAGTTGCAAAATATAAGTAATATTGAATGAATAAATTTGATTGTTATTTATAGTGTATATATATATATATATATATATATATATATATATATATATATATATATATAATCTTTTTGGTCTAACGATTTTATTGGTAAAGTCTAGGACGGTATGCATACTTTACCTCCTATGAATTTGAACATATGACCTCTATATATTAAATTAAGTTAAATGTGTAATATTCTATTTTAATGAAGAACAATTTAATTCATTCTTAAATGCAAACTACAATTCAATAGTGAATTATATGTAATTTCCAATGTAAAGTTACAATTTTGATTGCAAATATGTAAGTACATGTGTTACCATCCATTGAGACTATCATTTAATTTAGAAATTTAGTTGAATCATTTAAATAATATATTTCATATTATAAAAAAAATGCAAATTCAAATTTAATTAAATAATAAATTTATTTATTTATTGATACAATTAAAATTAAAACTTTTAAGCACATTGGAAAATGTCTGTAAATTTACTTATTTCATTTAAATGTAAAAGAAGATATTTAATGAAAGAAATTTTTTGGTGGGAACATGTCACATGATAACAACAATTCCAAATTAAAAAAAAATGGTGGTACTAATACCAATTTGGCCAAGTAGAATTTAAAATTAATAAACATACATAAAAATTATTGGAATCCCTATTCATTGTTGTATGGGTTATAGCTCGGAAATATGTACCAAATTTGCTTGGTTGGGAGAATAAGATTCTACAAAGATTATGATTTTTTGTTGTTTTCTTTGTTGTTTAAATTCAAAAGTGGGTTCATCATCTTTATTCAAGGAAAATCACGCTACCTAAAATGATCCATTGGTGGTTTGTAAGGGGGTATATTATCATTCATGCTAGATGCTTGTAGATCTTGATCAATTAACATGTTTCCTTACATCAAATAAACAATAGATTTAGATATTACTTCATTACCAAAATGTAGTTACAACCTAGATAATGTATGCAAGAAAATCAATATATGTATTGACATCATTGTTGGGGTTATAGTAATAGGGTCATGTGCTTTCAAATAACATTTAACCTTAGTCTCATACCTAAAATCAAATACTAATTTTATGTTTAACTTCTTACCCATTAACTAGAGAATATAAAAGATGAAAAATTTAAAATGTAATGTTGCAAGTTTTACTATATATTTTTAAATTAAAATTTTTTATTATTAATATTAACTGTTACAAAATCATCTCACTTTAAATGTGGATAATTTTTTTAAATACCATATAAAAGTATGAATGGTTCTAGTTTTATTTATAAAGATTCCCCTTAAAATAAAAATCTTTATTAGTAAATTGTTGGAATCCAAGTGTGAATTGTTTATTTAAGGATTTACAAAGTTTCCATGTCATTAATGTGTAAATGTGAAAGAAATACCAAAACATACCAAAAAACATAGTGCACATGCCCACCAATTAGCAAAGATATACTACACAAACACATAAAACTGGGAGAATATATATATATATATATATATATATATATATATATATATATATATATATATATATATATATA
>JZKD02S2240569.1:265957-283026 GCA_000966675.3 Picea glauca
ACACCATAGTTGATGAAGATACACTTCACTACATTTTTATCCAACTTAGGCCACTTCTCCTTAGGAAAATGAGCATATGCCTCACAAGAAAAAACATGAATATGTTGAAGTGAATTTTTCTTTCCCATCTAGACGTCCATATGGGTATTATCCACAAGATCTATGTGGGAGAATTCTTAATCAAGTAACATGTAGTAACACCTGCTTTAGCCCAAAACTTCTTCTCTAGTCTTGTTCCACTAAGCATACTCCTAGCTCTCTATGTCAACATTCTACTCATCCTTTATACAACTCCATTCTACTAAGGGGTATATGGAATTGTCTTATTTTTTTCAATTCCATTCTCCTTACAAAACTTATCAAACTCTACATAATAGAAATCACCACCATTATCAATCCTTAACACCTTAATCTTCCAACTAGTCTAATTTTCTAAGATAGCTCTAAGCTCCTTAAACCAATTAAAAACCTTAAATTTATTTCTAATAAAATATACCGATGTCCTTATAAAATAATCATCAATGAACAAAAAATATTACAAATCCTTAGAAATTGAAGGAACTTTAACTAGACCAAATAAATAAAAATGAATTGAGTCCAACAAACCTAGAGGATTCATGAAAACTAGAATAAAACTAAACACATTTCTATTTTCCATATATGTTGTTGAGTATGTGTTATATTCTTTGCATGAACAAACCTAGTGTCTCTGTTGTGCTAGGTGTGCAAGGGGGAAATGCCGCCGAATGGTTTTTTTTTAGAGGTTTTTGCATCCATTTTTAGCTATTTTTCGGCACATAGTTTTTGTTGATGGTTTTCTAATTCTGGTTAAGGAATTAAGGTTGTTGACTAATACGGGTCATTGTATTGAGGGATTTGGATGTCGTGAGATCATATATATATTGTATTGTAAGCAATGAATATATATGATGAATAAGGAATTAGAGGTGCGAATCTAAACATGTTGTTGGTTTTCTCGGTTTGGGTTTCCGGGGTAAAATCTATTTGTAATGTGTGTGTGTGTGCGTGCCATTTTATCTTTTATGTTTTTGTTAAGAATCCATTTGCAGTAATTATTTGTACAAGTTAAAAATCTAAATTTGGTATTAGAGTAGTTATTGGCTTCAGGGGGACGCCTTTATGGTGAAGAGTTTGGCTCAGGTCTATCGTAACCCTTGTTAAAGTGGGAGCTCTGTGTCATCAATTCTTGTGGTGAAAATAAATAGTGAGAAGTTTGAAAATAGAGATCGAGAAATTTAATGGGAAAATTTTTGAGCCGTGGAAGCTCAAGATGGCTAATTTGTTGGTGGAAAAATATCAGTGGATCATTGTGGATCCAGGTACTATACCTATAGGAATGTCAAAAAAATACTAGGAAAAGTTGGATCGAAAGGAGAAGATCACAATCATGTTGTGTCTCTCATATTCAGTATTATTGAATGTGTCAAGGGAAGCTACACCCAAGGGAATATGGGATAAGTTAAGCGATTCACATCAATCAAATTCCCTAGTAAACAAACTCTTCCTGTGGAAGAAGTTGTACAAAATGAGGATGAAAGATGGAGACTCAGTAATAGAGCATTTGAATTCCTTCAATATTGTGGTAAGTCAATTATTATCTATTGATATTAATATTTTTTATGAAGACAAGTGTATCAGTTTATTGACCTCTTTATTAGACTCGTGGGATAGTCTGGTTGTGGTCATAGGTAGTAATACAAATACTTTAAGCTTAGATGATGTGGTATCATACTTGTTGTCAGAGGAGATGAGGGGGAATAAGATGGGAGGACATAAAACATATGCCCTATTTGCAAGAGGATGCTCCTAGGAAAGAAATATGTCTAATTCCTCAAGTGGGAGATATAAATCTAAGGGAATATCTAAATCCCCTGGAAAATTTGTAAAGGTATGTTGGAGATGTGGAAAAGAAGGACACTACAAGAAACAATGTATATAAAAAAGTGTTGAGAGAGGGACGGGATATGATAATGCTCCTTCAACAGAAGAAAAAACCTCCGCAGATGAAGAAGGGGATGTGTACTTGGATTCTTCAAGCACACATGAAGATCATGAGGCATGGTTGGTTGAATCAGGTGCATCATTTCATATGGATCCTCACAGGGAGTGGTTCTACGAATATAAAAGGTATGATGGAGGTGATGTTTTCCTAGGTCATGAGTCGAAAACCAAAATCATAGGACAAAGAAAAGTCAAGTTTAAGTTCATGGATGAAAGGATTATAAAAATCCCCAGTGTTCTACACATCCCAAAATTTGATTTTTGTAAGAAAAATAGACGATGCAGGGGTAAAAACAATGTTTGGGAAAGAAACCTATAGGATGGTTCGAGGGGAAATGGTGTTTTTGAAGGGAGTTCAAATTGGAACTCTATATAAGCTTATGGGAAACAATATTAGTGTTGGGTGCAACATTTTTGTTCTTCCTGGTATTGGGGTTGAAGAAGAAAAAGCTCCTATAGTCTCTAGAGAAAAGTCTATGTTGTGGCATCAAAGATTGGGGAATATCAGAGAGATAGTCCTTTGAGCACTGCACAGTAAAGATATGGTTGAAGTTATGGCCAATTTCTCTATGGATTTTGATTTCTATGAACATTGTTTATATGGAAAGTAGAATCATGTAAGATTCTCCTATGGAGCTACGAGAGTAGAGGGGATTTTATAGTTTGTGAAAAGTGATGTGTTTGGACCTGTGTCAGTTCCATCATTGGGAAATATTTTGTACTATGTCTCATTTATAGATAACTTCTTGATGAATACATGGATTTATTTCATCGGGAAGAAATATGAAGTCTTTGACATATTTAAAGAGTTTAAGGCTCTTGTGGAGAATCAGATAGACAAAATAATTAAGGTGTTGACGATGGATAATGATGGAGAATTCCTTGAAAATGAATTTGAGAAATTAAGTAAGAAGTGTGATATAGCAAGGCAAAAGACCACTCCATACAGACCTCATCAAAATGGAGTTGCATAAAGGATGAACAAGAATTTGATGGAAAAAGAAAGGTTCATGCTCAGTGGTTTCATGTTAGGAAAATAATTATGGGTAGAGGCAGTGAGTACTTCATGTTACATGGTTAATCGATCACCCTCATTAGCACTGGATGACAATATCCCACATGAGTTATGGACTCATAAGAAACCATCTCTAACACATCTCAGGGTATTTGGAATTGATGCCTATTTTCATGTTCCAAAGGAAACTAGAGTAAGATGGATAAAAAGCATGAAAAGTGTATCTTTATTGGATACAAATATGGTATGAAATGTTATAATATTTAGAACCTAGAAACTAAGAAGGTAGTGTATAGCTGAGATGTGGTATTTAGAGAAATCAAAGATGTTGTCAGACAGGAAGTCCTACCAAGGGAAGAAGAACCAAATAAAATAGAGTTTGAGTTGAAGGATAATGAATCAGACTCTACAAAATAACATGAATTAGAAGAAAAAAATCCTCATACTCTAGTATTGAGGAGATCGGTCCGGGAAAAAAGGCAACTAGAAAAGTATACTCAACCTGATTTCCGTTCAAATTTGTCTGTGTCTATTACTAATGATGATCCTAGAAGTATTAGGAAGAAAGTGGATTGAGAAGATGGAAAACTATGGAAAAATTTGAATAAATGGCATCCTTGGACAAGAATGAGGCTTGGTATCTAGTGGAGTTTTCGACTGGAAGAAATCCCATTGGTGGAAAATGGGTGTTTAAGAAGAAGTTGAATGAAAAAGGTAAAGTGAGAAATACAAAGATCGATTAGTAGAAAAAGGTTATTCCCATGTAGAGGGATTTGACTTTGGTGAAATTTTTTCTCATGTTGCTACTTTTTATTTTGAAGTATATCAAGTGTATGTGAAGATAACATTCCTACATGGGGATCTGGAAGAATAAATCTACCTAAAGAAGCCAAAACGATTTTTTGTGAAGGGAAATAAAGAGTGGGTATGCAAGATGAAAAATTCCATGTATGGGTTAAAACAATCACCAAGGATGTGGTATCAAAACTTTGATACTTATATGTTGGGACTTGTCTTCACAAGGAGAAAAGAGATCAATGTGTGTATTTCAAATTAATCGATGATCATGTAATATCCCCAGTAGAGATAGGCTAGGATATTGGGTTGTTGTCAAATTGTATTGGTTCTGGCTATATGTGTTTATCAAATACTTTGCATTACCTTTGTTTTTATGATATAAACTCATTGGAAAATTTTGACAAACACTTTGCATGTATTGCATTTATAGGTATTTCGTCAAACATATAGAATGCAAATTAAATACACCAAAAATATAAGAGATAATAAGTGGGATTTTATTATGCATGGAATCTGATACAAACAACAAGTTAACTAATTGTTGTTGTAGAAGCTACAATACACTAGTAAACAAAACTCAAAACCCAAAACCT
Organism: Picea glauca; assembly: GCA_000966675.3. NCBI lineage: Eukaryota > Viridiplantae > Streptophyta > Pinopsida > Pinales > Pinaceae > Picea > Picea glauca. The sequence continues at coordinate 270,386 of JZKD02S2240569.1, forward strand.
GGAAATGATGTCATTGTCTCATCAGCATTGTTTCCAACTACTTGAAGACTCTCCCAACAACTCATTGAACAGATCTGACCCAAAAAGGGTCTACTGCAACCACCAAACCCCTTTTCAGAGGTCGCAGGACAAATTTGGGTGACAAGCGGGGCCTCACGGGATCGTCGTGTTCAACCAGCGAGGATGTCTCTGAAACCATGCTAGTAGCAAATTCAATCTGTAAAGGTCCTTGTGGTACAAGGATATGCGACAAGTGGGGCCTCGCGGGACCCTAGTGTTCAACCAACAAGGATGTCTCATGTCACGCTTTCTTGAAACCCTCTTGGTACCTGCAAAATATGAGATCGATCTCCTCTGGAAAGCTTCGTAAATATTTTCCAAACGTCGATACACCTCCAACTAAAATCAAACCCCAAATTGAATATCCAATGGAAATCCTGGATGGATTCCCCTCTTGTCTAGCTAGGGTGGATATTTCACCAGTGAAGCTAAACTGCAATGGTGGAAGGGTTTTGATAAACCCTAACTAAACAATGACTCCAAGAGAACTCAAAAATGAGAGATCAAATTATGATGCCAAAGTGAAGGGTTACCCCTCTATTTATTCTTCTTCCATGCCTTCTAGAACTTTCCCTTTTTTGACTAAATCAAATAAGACACTTGTTCCCCTTTTTACTTTCGATTTAAGATTAAAAGTCACTTTAATAATGTTTAAGTAATTTATCAATCTAAAGTTATTTTATTTCCTTAATGTCACTTTAAAAACATAACATAGTTATTTTATTTCCTTAATGCCACTTTAAAAACATAACATCTCCTAGCTAAGTGACAATAAATGACCCCTTTTGACTCCATTTTCCTTCACTGACAAGCCACCGAAGTCATTTCCACTGCAGAACAGGGGAACCCAAAAATGGGGACATGACATATAATCTTATTTATTTGGTCTTGTATGTGGATGATATGTTGTTGATAGGAAACAACAAGGAGATTATAAAGGATGTGAAAACTCAGTTGTCCTCTAAATTTGAAATGAAATATCTTGGTGCTACAAATTTTATTTTGGGCATGGAACTTAAAAGAGATTGGGAAAATAGGAAAATCTGGTTGAATAAGAGGAAATATGTCGAGATAATATTGCAGAAGTTTAAGATGTAGGAATGCAAGCTCGTTAGGGTTCATATTCATGTAGGTGTAAATTTATATGCAGATCAATGTCCCAAGACACATGAAGAGGAACAGGACATGTTTCATGTTCAGTATGCTAGTGCAGTTGGCATTTTGGTGTATGCAATGGTCTGTATTAGATCGTACATTGCACATGCAATGAGCGTTTTGAGCAGGTATATGTCAAAAATAGGGAAGGAGCATTATAAAACAATAAAACAAAATCAAGTATTTGTGTGGCACTACCAGTTATGGGTTGTGCTACCAAGGAAGAATAGGATTGGACATAGTGTTGGACATACATGGGTTTGTTGATGTAGACTGAGGTGGAGATATGGATTATGGAATATCTACAAGTGAGTATGTTTTTAACCTGTTTGGGGGAGAAATCAGTTGGATGAGAAAAATACAGGTTGTAGTGGCACTCTCAACTATAGAAGTTGAATACATGGAAGCCACTCGTGCGAGAAAGAAGGAAGTATGGTTAAAGATATTTTGTTCAAATATTGGGTTAGTACAACAAGTTATAAGGATAGATTGTGACAGCCAGAGTGCACTCTTGCTGGCAAAGAACCCAACTTATCATTCAAATAAAAATCATATTTATGTTCAATGTCACTTTGTGAGAGACATGGTTGAATACAAGAAGGTGTTGTTGATGAAAGTGGACACTTTGAAGAATCTTGTAGATTCATTGACGAAGTCTGTGAGCACTGAGAAGTTCTCCTAGTGTAGAGAAACAATGGGCAGTGTTTCCATGTATTGTTGAGTATGTAATCCTATAACCCCCTATATGCAAAGAAAACAACATGTGCAAGAATGTTGGGTATCTGTTATATTATTTGCATGACCAAAAACATTTTGGTGGGTTTTTTGTCTGTTTTTAGTTGTTTTTTGGCACATGGTTTTCTCCAATGGTTTTCTAATTCTGGTTAAGGAATTAGGGTTATTCAATTTTCACATAAATCAAATTGAAGAGAACAATAATTCAATCCATCAACAATATTTTATTTTACAATGCCTATAGGCCCTTCTCACCAATATGACCCAATATTTGTCACCATAGAATTGTCTTCTTTAAAGGTAACTTTGTTTCTAAAGCAACATCTTGTTTAGGAGTTTTTGAATCACATTTTGACTATGAAGGTGTATATCCAAGGGCCTGTACAGGCATTATTAGCAAGTACTATAGCTCCTCAAACCATATTGCACCCTTTTTCACAGAAACTAACCTGCACATCGATATCATTATTAAGTGTGCTTACGGATAATAGGTTTGATTATTAAGTGTGCTTACAAAAACAACCTGTACCAAGAAAATTTCAAGGTGGAAAAGATTTGTTACATCTGTAATGCTAAACAACATAGATCCATCTTGACTCTGGATCTATCATGTGTCGAGAGGGATCAAATCCCTTGAGGTAAAAACCTTTTTTAGAGTAAATAAACATGATAAAGTGTTTTCTCCTTGACGGATTTGATGGTTGTTGATGCATGATAGATGAAAAGTCAAGATGTATCTAGGTTAGTTGTAGTTGCATGTGACCATGTTATTTTTTGTATATAAATTAGAACATATAATTATCCCATTCAAATTTACTAAACATCATTCATTTTCTGAACATAAAGGTAAACAATATTCAAGTAAAAATGTTCATTAAAGGATATAGTGAATAATAAGAGATATGATGAAGATATTGAATCACACACACATCACTTAGTGATCAATCTCAATATGTCTTCTTCATTTTTTCTCTTAACCACATTAAACCATTTTCCCATATTTTCATATCGATCATGCTAAAATAGAGGTTTAAATTGTAGACCATTCGATCCTTTAACTTGAGATATTGTAGTAAAATTGAGTTGGTGTTTCTATTTATGTCCAATATTTATAGTTTTTTTGTCCAATGTCAATCCCTATGACTTATGGATTGTTAATCCTCAAGCAAGTCCCAATGGAAATTTCCTATTTCTACATCTTTCTCAAGGTGTAATAGGAACAATGTGAGGGAATTATACCTCATCCTATGGAACTCCCACATAGTTATCAAATCTTACAAAAGAATATGTGGAAGATTTGGGGGGGAACATCAAGGATTATTTACAATTATTTGAATAACTCGAAGGGACCCATTGACTAAACTACATCACTCTATAAGTTCGAGGTAACCATGACCCTAGCTTCAACTATAGTAAGAAACTCAAATTTCAATTTTTCCTCTAATTGGAATCAAAATAATTATTTTCTTTTACTCTCACAAATGCTAGCCTTTTAAATCAAACATGCCCTTAATTGGTATATGAAACACTAAGTGAAATGTTGATGACAATATGTTCAATGTTTCAACACTAGTAGGGATCAAAAGAAGAAAGAGAATATTCTGTTGAGACTCATTTTCAAATGTTTGTTTAACTACTCCAATAAAGTAGGAATTTATAGTACCCATAGTCCCTTGAATAATGATACACATTGTTTCTATATGACCACCTCTTCTATAATGTTCAATCATTGTATTATATGTTGCTTAATTATTTCTTAACTAATTTGATCAAGTAGGGCTTTCCAGTACCCATATTCCTTGAAAATCATTTGCAGTCATTCTTTGTGACCACCTCTTCTATAATGTTCAAGGATTGTATTATATGTTTCTCTTTTCTTTCTCGTAAACTTTATAGTGCATCGTTTTATCTGATTTGTATGAAAAGACAAACTAATTATTTGAGGGCATGGGCATTTGTTTGCAAATGACCCGGTTATTGACTCCTCTTATGATGATAAGACTTAATTTTAAATTATGATTGAGTAAATTTGAAATGATGAATTACTTAAAATTTAAATTTATGTGATGCTTAGATAAATATTTTATGCAATGAATGATTTGATGAAATCAATAATAATAATGATTAATTATTTTGATTATTTTACATGAGACTTGGACATATTAACTATGTATATTACTAATAGTTTTCTTAGTGTGATAGGGAACTATAAGGGTACATTGACATAGAACATGGTCAACAAGATTTTGGGACTCTAAGTCTAGAAACAGTAATTATCTAGTGAATATGTTTTTTATAGTTGATTTGAATTATGAAAATTGGTGATGAAATGATGTAATGAATGTAGGCATATGGAACATGCTTCCAATTTGATCCACACATGAGTAATGGGGTTGTATAGCTTTATACTAGGTAAGCTTCCACCTACTGGAACTCATATCTTGATTGAAGCTAAAAAGTGTATGACATTTTTACTAGGGAGTTCCACATTTGCCGTGAGGGTATTAACAATGTCTTTGTTGTTGCACCAATTTCTTATTCGTGAAAGGTCAAATACTTGAAGGGCATGCACACATGGCACCCTTGGAGTATGTTAAGTAAGTCCTGAGGTGCATGGCATACAAGGCACTAATTAATGCCAGAAAAAAAAAAAAAATTGAGTATTAACATTTTTTCATAATAAAGTCAAATTGAACTAAACTAGTTGTGAAATTGTGCATGATATTATTTTAAATCAATTAATCAATAAGGAAAAATTCAAAACTCAAATCATGGGGAAAAAATAGGAATAACAATTTCAACTCAATTAGTATTCAAGAGGGCATATTTTTGGATCAATTTGTTCTAAAATCGAGGGCATATGAAGTAGGGGGTCAAAAATTGTTGGAACTAGAGATTTAAGTGATTGAATTTGTATAATTAGAGTTCCACTTTTTCATGATGCTGAATCCATTTATGCATTAAAAAATGCAATTTAAACAACAGAAAATGGTGATTTCACCAATATCTATTTAGCTTCCATATTTGAGTGATTGAATCTGTATAATTCCAATACCTTGAAGTTTTTTCAAGGTGCTGAATCTATTTATGCATTCAAAAATGTAATTTAAATAACAGAAAATAGTGATTTCACCAATATCAGTTTGACCAGATAAACACAAGACCAATTTTATATGATAATGCTGCATATATATAAATGTGTAAAAAAATAAAAAATAAAATTGAAAAGAAATATATAAAATAAATTTACTCAACAAATTGTATAAAAATACCGAAATTGTATATACCTCAGTGCATGTTTAAAGTAAATCAATGAATTTACTATAACTGTTTGAAAAATCCAAGCGTCTGTTTGGCCGGTTTCCTGATATACTTTTGAAAAAAAAGGTTTCACCCTAAAATCGAAAAATTACAGTCAAACATATGTATCTATAATTTGGAGTATAGACTCAAAATAAAACCTAATAAATTTCACATTGAAATAGAAAAAGTTACAAATGGATCTGGAGAATAATGCGATATGGTGAGCTAGATTTGTGAGAATAACATCACTGTAAATTGTAATTATAACTTTCATAACTGGTCTCAGAAACGGCAAAATACTGGCCGTATATTATTGATTCAATAAGAAACGAAGTGCCTGAAAACTCACGGGAAATAGCTGGTGCCCTGGGCTCAGTCCCACTAACATCAAGGGCAATTTGTCCAGACCGCACTTTGCACAGCGAGTACTGATAGTCCTGGATCCCCATTGAAATAAAATACCCATGACTTTCCATACGAAACTATAAGGGGATCACTTTTACAATCGTCACTCTGGGGCACGCAACCAACGATGATGTGTTTAGCATCACAAATCTTACAGTAGTTCGTCACTTCGACATATAACCCGGGGACACCGTTCCCCACGGCGGCTGCCTTCACATGCAGGGTACTCATTTTGCACGGATAGTTATATTGTGCGTCATAGTCCTTGCCATGCACCCCTGTCCAAACAAAAAAAAAAAAATCACAGAGAAGATGAAGATATTACTCTTGCCAAATGCCATTGTCGCTGCTTGCGTTGGTCAGAGAATAACGAATTGATATTGCTTTTGCTGTACGCCGGGGGTTTATATAAGAAAGATAAACAGATTGATGGAATTTGTTGAGCTTTCTGTTTTGGATATAAATTGTATATGGAGTTTACGAAATGTCCAAAATCTAAAATAATATTACGATGAATAACTGTGGAAACCTATACACTTCGAATTAGGTTATATAAGAAAACAGAAACTGCCAAATTAACCTAATTAGGTTATATAAGAAAACAGAAATGCCAAACTAGGTTATATAAGAAAACAGAAACACGGATATTGAGATTGATGTATAGACCACAAGTCTGCCATAACATATGGGATTTTGTTGGGCTTTCCGCGGGAATTTGTTGGGATTTCTATTTTGGCTGCGTTGGTTGAGAGAAGAACGAATTGCTATGGATTCATATACGAAGTCTTACTTCACAAGGAGTGTGCAATCTCATGTATTCATTATACATTAACACATATTAGGTTTTCTCTCCCTCTTATATATTAACCTCTCCAACATTTGAAGCCCCTTCTGCACAAATTTCCGAGCGAATCCAAAACGATCTACCCTAGATTGTTTCAACTTACTCTTGTCAAAAGGTTCTCATGTCTTTTTGAAATTGGTTACCCTACCATCTACGGGGTTAAGAATAGGTATTATGGGGTATTCAACGTTTAGACTTTAAGGTTTAAGAAGCAATGGCCACAAAATGAATGAGCATGTGGCCTTTTGAAATTGGTTACCCTACCATTTATGGGGTTAAGAATAGGTATTATGGGGTTTCAACGTTTAGACTTTAGGGTTTAATAGGCAATGGCCACAACATGAATGAGCATGTAGACTTTATGAAGATACTTGCTATTCAAGAATGCAATTTAAGTGTTTGGAAATCCTTTCTTTTCTTTTTAGTGGATGAGAACTCAAATGCACATATAGGTATTGTTTATTTCTTAATGGAACAAGGATTAGGTGCACTTGTAGGATCCCTTCTAATTCAACCTTGGACAATGGATTGGATTTTATGCCTATCATGTTTCTTCTTTATTTGGTTTCTAATAGATCTAGATAACAATTTTTACATTGAATATAATATCTTAATCATGAGAATAGGTAATGGTTTGAATGGGTTGTGATTTGTACATTAACAAATAGATAGTTGTGATGGAGATCTATGCATAAATGATGGTTTCCAATATGTGAAGTCTTTCTTTCTCCTGCTAATTCCTCACCACCAAGTTTTTAAAAACCATTTTTGTAGATAAGTGGTTAATATAAAAGGGTAAAAATATAATGAAATAATGGCATGATAAATCTATTGTTTATTTATTGGGTGAAATAGTTAGTAAGAGAAATAAAAATGGGTGGTTGAGGGTTTTGTCATTTAACACAATGTAAAGTTTAAGATAAAAAAATGTTGGTGTGTTTAATAATGCTAGGGTTTAAGATGGATCTCTCATAACTTTTATTTCCCCCCTCTTATTTATTTAGATGATAATTAATTTGAGGATATGAAAAAAATTATTCCACTTTATTTTTTGAACTTATGTTTTCCATAGCTCTTCTAGTTGTTGGTAGTTTTTTCTTAATAGTAATTTCCATTCCCGTATCAACAAAGATTCTTTTTTTCGTGGAATTCTAGGGCTTCAATTGATGGAAACCTTTCCCATTCATTTATATTTGCAAATATTTTTGTTGAAGCTTCTTTTTTTTGTCGAATTCTAGGGCTAGGGCTTCAATTGATGGAAACCTTTCCCATTCATTTATATTTGCAAATATTTTTGTTGGCCATTTTAATTGATGGAAAACTAGGAAGGACAAGTTTCAATGCTATACAACCATTGCCACTCTTTTGTAGAGAATAAGATTTTGTAGCCTCCTCCACCCTTTCAAAATTTTTATGTCACAAATTTCATGACAGAAGATGTATGTTTCAAGCTCTGAAAATCAAACTTCATCGATTGACTATGTTAATTTAAGACCCTTTTCGCGGCCTTTTCATTTTTTTGACTCATGTTCTCTTTAACTTAATTGATTTCTTCAATGCCATGGCTTGAATCCCTTATCGTATTATATTGAGAATGAAATGGAACACAAAAAAAATATAACAAAGAATATAAAAATACATAGTATAAAAATACAATGAAACCCAACTTCTACTAATGAATAAAAATAACATAATATTGTAGGCACAAATTGTCTAGAATGGTAGTAACTTATCCTTGAAGACAAAGAGATGTTGGCTACACTTCATTCACAACAAGATTTACATCAGAGTCCATTGCATACTCAAAGGACCTCCTTCACCTTGATTATATATATGAGAGAATGAGAGGAGAATAATTCCCATGATGCATGTCGGATAAATTGGTCTAAGTTTACAAAATGTCATAGGCATGTAAAACACTAGGACTTTCGGAGAGGTTACCCATCCAACTACTACTCTAGCTCAAACGTGCTTAACTACAGAGTTCTAATGGGATCCATTTCATTAACGTTGTAGGCATGTACATAAGACCACTAGGAAATCATTACATGATTGATGTAATTAACAAATGGAAATAACATTACATTACATTCCCCACTAAAATGGTGAATATCATGTTTATCAAAACCACAGGCTCAAAAATATTGATTCGGTGGAAAAGGTGGATGGCCACCAAGATCCACTTGGATCAGTCATCCCACCTTAAGAAGAAATGGTCCCCATTGCATCAAGTTCCCTTGGGAGATGGGGAAACTTTGTTGAATTTGAACCTTGGTGAGTCATTTTCTTTGCTAAAGTAGTTATCATGTTTGTGCTTGGAATTAGCTAGTTAAAGGATGTCATGAAATATATGTTCAAGAAATATGGTTGCATGATATACCTTGGCTTGAATGTGGGAGGACTATGTCTGTGAAGTTGCAATAGGAAGAGCTATAGGGAATAATGGTTTATAACCCCAAGAACACTTGAAAAGGGTCATGGCCAATACAGCTATGTTGAGCTTATGTAAGAATCTCATTCTATGGAAGGGAGAATATATAGATTGGACCATTGGGTAAGGGAGCACATGGCACCACATCAATGGAATTATTGTCTTGGTAGTGCAGAGGAACCCCCATATGTGAAAATATATTTGTGATCCTCTACAATCTTGTTGGTTTTCTTATGATGTATAGAAAGGTCTTGGGCTGAGGTTATAGTGGTCACAGTGACCTTCTATTCACCTTCTTACTGGATCATGAAGAGAGAAAAATTTTCAGTCTGAGAGGTTATTTTGTGGCACTTCTTTTTCGAGATCAATGAAATGGTAGTAGTCATAACTACCTCTGGTATCATATAGAGTTGACCTCCAAGAGTAATAATGACACTGGAAGGATAAGACTCATAGATAGTGCGGTGTTTCCACATATATGGTTGTCCTAAAAGAACATCACAAACTTTAAGTGGGGAAACATCACACACTACCTCCTCCTTGAAGGGCTTGATGTCATAGGACAAGTGACACTACTAGTTAATGCAAATGTCTCATCCCTGAATCAACCATCTGATGGTGTATGGTTGGGGGTGTGGCATCATTGGTAGCTTCAATCTCTTGACGACCATGACTGATATCAAGTTCTTTTGAATCTCATTGTCAACAATTAAATGCAATTGGGTCCCCTTTACCCACATCTATGAGTGGAAGAGGCGCTCCCCCTCCTTAGTATCCTCTAGTTCTTCTGGTTTTATTATTGTGACCACAATGGTAACAGTGGGTTCTTCATAGATGCTATGTTTTCTTTTATTATGCTCTGAATTAGAGTCTAAGTTAAGTTTTTATTCTTTTTCTTTGAGCTCGACCAACAATGAATGTTTTGAGTGACATTCATCAATGTTGTGCTAGGGGTTTTTGAAACTCACACCACTTTCCAATGTCCTTATTCATCTTCCCATTATCCTTCTTTGCCTATGGCTTGAAATAGTTGTCTTGAGGTTGTCCTTCCTTACTCTGTCCCCTATTATGTGAGTTAGGACCACCTTTTCCATGCTTCTTTTATTGTTTATTTGCAGACCTGAACTATCGCTCACTTCGTTGCTCAAATTTCTACTCAATTTTGACACCATATCGATGTGAAGCCCCTAGTGAGGATGTGTCAAAGAAATCCATTTGTTTTTGGATGTACCTATGTAGACGATTGTGGTACTTCAAAATCGGGTTCCAATTGGAGTCTTTGGTACCTAGATTTAAGTGTAAGGTATAAAATATGTTGTACTTTTATACCATCTGGTCTCTCCCCTTACACAGATTCGCCCATCTCATATACCAGTCATCATAGCTTCCAACAGGGTAGAACTCCTCCTTGACAAAATCTAGAAAAGCTACCCAAGTGGGTTCTCTCCCAAATGACATAGATTCATCCATGGTGTGCCTCTCCTAATAACCTTTCGGCCAAGATTTTACATGGGGAAGGGATTTAATGAGCGCAAAGGTGATATTTTCTCCATCAATTTTTTTTTGGACAGAGTAATAACCTTATAGTATATTCAAATGTTTATCTAGAGAATATTCATTTATTTTTCCTTCAAATAAGGGGATATCAAAATTAACTTGTACCTTGAAGGGTGTCACACCTTCGAAATGGTTGCTTGTCGAATATGCCTCAGCTTCCATTGATAGTCCTTGAAGGATATGAGGTAAGTTTTCCATCATTTCATTCCTCTGTCGTACAAGTGCTTCCTCGAGCAAATTCTTGAAAGGATATCCTACTCTGTCATCTCTCTTTTCTCTCTCCATGGGAGGTTTCTTAGGCTAGCGAGAGCAGTTGTCCTCAAGCAAAACTAGATGAAGGCCCATTTCTCTATACCCTGAACTCATCAGGTACATGCAATGAGAAAATACAAGGATCAGATTGTTTTTATACCATTGATCCACATTATATTGAGAAAAAAATGGAACATACACAAAAATATAGCAGAGAGTGTAAAAATACAGTGAAACCCAACTTCTATTAATGAATAAAAATAGAAAAATATTGTAGACACAAACTAGATAGAATGGTGGTATCTTATCTCTGAAGAGAAAGATATGTTGGCTATGCTTCATTCGGAACAAGATATTTACATCACACTCCATTGCATGCTCAAAGGACCTCCTTCACCTTGACTATATATGAGAGAGAGAGAGGAGAAGAATTCTCATGATGCATGTGGGATAAATTGGTCTAAGTTGTTGACCTGTATATAAGATAATACTTTTCCCCTTTTATGTTTTCTTTTACTTAGAAAAATTCTCGATTTATGGCGGGTTCATGCCCCTTTCCATCAAGCTCCACCTTAATCAAAAAACACTTGTATTCTTCGTCATATACAAATTGCACTAGCACTTAGTCTTTTTCTTAAGCTCTTCATGGAATAGAGGGTCAATGGGTTGGTCTCATTGTTTTCACTCAATTCTGCTTCTTCATTGTCACCAGAATGCACTTTATGTTCTACAACCCTCACATTGCACTATACTTAGAATATTTTTGAGTTATTTTTCCACTGCGGGTTTGAGAAACTTCTTTGATTCATTTGTTTGTTGTGACTACAAGTCTGACCGACCAATCTTGATACTTATTCATTTCAAGATATTCACTTAACTTTCTTGATAGTCCTACACTTAACCAATTTTCCATATCACCGCAGGTTCACAGTGTCGGTATTATGGTAGTTTTGGGAGGTATTAAACTCCACATGTAACCCTAACAAGAATAGAATATTCTGAGAAGCAAGAAGAAACCCTAAATCATTGGACACAACCGTAGAAGACAAGTCGGCTAAATGAAATATTTAATATTTACTTTTTAGCCTCTAGAACGAGAAGTCAGCCCAGACAGCTAAGGAGTCGTATAAATACAGGACGCCAAAGCTCATTTGATAGAGACAGCTCACAACTGCAGAAATTTAAGAGTGTGCACTGCAGAAATTTAGTAAGTGCACAAGTCTGGAGAGCAGTTGCAACTGCAACTACTACAACTTGTATTTTCGGTTTAGGCTTGGACTTTCTCTTGGTTATGGTTTGGAATTTCTACCTTGTGTGCTAGCTCTCGAGAGAGGTACACTACATTGATTGGATATTAGGACTAGGGTTTTCTTCCAGAATTATTCTCTGTCAAGGTTAAGGTGCTCACAGGTGGCTTCGACCTATGGTTGGGTGACAATATTGTTATATTGTCTATGGTGAAATGAGCACACCTATTTTTCTAATAGGTTATGGGCCCACACTATCTTGAGACAACCTAACTATTGGAAGATAGATTGGGAGGATTTTCTCAGTTATAGCTGCAGTTGTAGTCAAAGTTTTTGTTGAAGCAATGAAACCCTAGCCCTCTTCTTGAGGAACCTTAAGTGAATAGATTGACCTAATTTCTAGATATCCTAGTGTGCCTTAACCTAGTGCACCTCCTGGTACTCTCAGCAAGCTAAGACATCAAGTTTGAGTTAAGCCCTAATATTGGCTCATTACCCCTTAATTGGGGCATATTAGATTAGTAATGTTATTTATTAGGGCATATTAGATTAGTAATGTTATTTTATTTATGTCGAATTTAGGCCATTAGTTGTAATTATACCTCCTAGTCTCCTATATATACCAAGGAGACATTTTCATTTTGAATCATCT
>JZKD02S2240569.1:288236-309509 GCA_000966675.3 Picea glauca
GTAAAAGGAGGTTTCCCCCTCGAAGAGGCTTATTATCTAAAATTATCTCTTTTTCAAGGCATTGAGTACTTTTCTTGAGGTTTTTCTATGCTATATTGATGTTTGGTTCTTAACAGTTTGAGTTTTTGGTCAAAGTCAAGCATTGACCAAGTCAAAGTAGTCATGACTTACTCTATCAAGTCAAAAAAAAAGTTAGAAGGGGATTCTAACTTTAGAGCATGGAAGACAAGGATTGACCTCATCCTTTCCAAGAATAAAGTGTTGGATGTCGTGAAAGGAAAGATCGTGGAACCACAGTTTGAAGAAGGAAAAGAGAAGGGACCTCAGGGAGTTCCAATTATGGAGAAGTTCAAGGACAATGACATCAATTCCATGAGTATCATAGTGGACTCTATAAAATACCACTTAATACCCTACATCTCTCATCTTGACTCATCTAAGAATATGTACAATTCCCTAACTAACCTCTTCTAAGTCAGAAACATTGGACAAGTAATGAGTCTGAAGAATGAGCTCCGTGACATAAAAATGAATGATGATGATAGAATAACATCATACCATGTGAGAATATCTCAGTTAAGAGATAGAATACAAGATATTGAAGAAATCATTTCATAAAAGGATCTGGTAAATATAGTACTCAATGGCCTTCCCAAGACATGGGATGCATTTGTCGCAAGCATGAACACAAGAAAGGAGCATCCCACATTTGAAGAAATTTGGACTTGATGTGCACAAGAAGAATCAAGGATTAGTGCAAAAGATAAATTCCAAAGTAAAGATGATGATCAAGCCTACACAACAAAGTTCAAGAAATTTAGGAATAAGAAGAAGTTTGACTCAAGGAAGAAACCAAATCAAGAGAAGGATATGTCAACAATACAACGCTTCAACTGTCGAAAATATGGTCACTACAAGAATCATTGTACTGAGTTAAAGAAAAGGAAGGACACACACGAAGCATCAGTTTTCGAAGAAAGGGAACCCTCAACGAAGGACAAGAAGGATAAAACAAACTTCTTCTTCTAAGACAAGGTAAAAATATTCTTCATAGTTCTTGTACATTCCATTTTTACATAGTTTTTGTACATATCTTGCATATGTATTTCTTAGAAGATAAGATGTTCAAGTGAAACAATAGCTATGGAAGAATAACAAGATAAGGATTGCTATCATGATGACTACAAGTCAAGCAATACACATGAAAAGATGAAGTACATTGACAATCCTTGGTAACAATTCACATGGAAGCTATTACATAAGTAACAAATGCAAGATAAGCCGAAATCAGAATCAAACTTGAAGAAACTGAGAAGAATTCAAAACAAAATGAAGTCATCAATCAAGAGAAAATTAGAAAAATACTTGTGACACTTTACAGAAGGAAATACGGATGTAGATGGAAGCGTGGACTCCCTTAGATGGAGGGAGCCAATTGTATAAATCCAAAAGAAGAGCATGCATTCATGCATGAAGCAAGGATTAGGAGGGAGATAATCCTAAATGATATGATAAATTGAGGATTATGAAGTATTTTTCCATGTTCCAATTAAAAGTATCAGCCATGATAAGTAGCATGTGTTCAGTTTGACTCTAGAAGAAGTCGTATTTGAAAAGAAGCCTTAAAGTATCCTTGGTTGTCCATCTACATCCATGATCATGTGATGAAAGGAATAAGTTGGAATCTTCAGGGAATATAGAATACCCCATGGACCCAAAATCTAAAGAGATACATAAGGAAGAACATGAATATTCCAAGAAAGAAAGAAAATCCAGAACAACCAATTGTTATACTGAGAATCGCAAGACTACCAGCTTGGTTTGAACGCAGGGGGGTTTATATCCTCATGAGGTTGTTGTTTTGATCTTAACCAATTCAAACAATGACATAATTTTACAAAATTCCATAGGCATGTAAAATACTAGGGCATCCCAAGAGGTCACCCATCCTAGTACTATTATATCCCAAGTGCACTTAATTGCAGAGTTATAATGGGATCCTCTACATTAACGTTGTAGGAATGTATGTAATACCACTAGGAAATCATTACATGATGTATGTAATTAACAAATGGAGATAGAATTACATTAAATTCCCCACCAAAATGGTGAATATCATGGTTTATCAAAACCATAGGCTCGAAAATGTTAATTCGGTGGAAAATGTGGATGGCCATCGAGATCCACCTAGATAAGCCCTAGCCATAAATATAACATACTAAGGGATGTGTGGAAGCATAGTAATTTCCACACAACTCTAATAAATGTGGAAAGAAGGCATCATAGCAAGAATAAAATGTCATAGGATCCTATGAGATTCAAACCAAAAACCAAAATAATAAACAAGATTATAGCATAAAATTAAAACCAGGAAGATTTACATTATGTTGTTCATGTTCTTCTTACATAGGCCAAATCTAGTAGATATTTCAAGCATGTAATATCCTATTTTTTAGATAGGCTAGCCATTAAGGAAATGATTAAGAGGGAAAATATGGTAGTAAATCAACCTTCCTCAGCATCCATTGATGATACAAACTCATATTGGTGATATTAAGGTCAAAGAAACAAAATCCTCAGAAAACTATATGCAACTTATATTGTTATTAATATTGCAACTATCAAGGTAACACAAAACCATTAATAGTTATTAAAAATAAATTATTTCATCATTCAAGAATCATGCTAAACAACAACAGAGCTAGAATATTACCAAAAGACTTGCACCAACAAAATTACTAAGTAATGCACATCCATTTTCAGGTAATACATACAAGGAAAATATTACCATGTAGTAAGGTTGGATGGCATGCATTTTCATTGAATAAAAACCTTTGCATCAAATACCACACATCAGAACAAGTAGCCATTTTAAAATGTAGCATCAAAATTCATACATTCAATTTATTTTTCAAATACCTTTTTTGTTACACCAAGAAAATTTCAAGGTGGACAATAAGTTTTTAGGTGTGTAATGATAACCAAATGATATCCATATTGAATTGGAATCTATCATGTGTTGAGAGGAATCAAATCCATTGAGGTGAAAACATTTTTTATAATGAAAAAACTTGAGGAAACATTTTCTCCTTGAGGGATTTGATACCTATTAATGAACGATAGATCCAGAGTTAAGATGTATCTACATTGGTTTTAGTTGTGTGTGACCATGCTAATTTTCTCTGTAAATTAGAAAATATATTTATCCCATTCAAATTTACTAAATATCATTCATTTTATGAATATAACAGTAACTAATAGTCCATTAAAAATGTTCATTAAAGGAAATAGTGAATAATAAGATATATGATATATGATGAAGTTATTGAATCACACACACATAGATGTGTGTGTGTGTGTGTGTGTGTGTGTGTGTGTGTGTGTGTGTCCAGGAAAGAGCACATGTGTGCGCATACACATGACTTAGTGATCAATCTCAATATGTCTTCTTCAACTTTTGTCTTAGCCACAATAACCCCCTTTCCAATATTTTCATATAAATCATTCAAAAAATGGAGGTTTAAATTACAGACCATCCAATCCAAGATATTGTAGTAAAAGTGAGAAGTTGTTGATCTTTTTGTCAAATATTTGTAGTTTCTTTGTTTAATGTCAATCCCTATGAATTATGGACTGTTAATCCTGAAGAAATTCTCAATGGAAGTTTTCTATTTCTACCTCTTTCATGAGTAATACGAACAATATGAGGGCATTATACAACATCCCATGGAACTCCCACATGGTTATCAAATCTTATGAAAACATATGTGAGATGTTTAGGGAGTAAACTTTGAGAATTAAACACAATTTGTTCAATAACTCCAAGAGAACCATGGACTAATCCTTCATCAATCCATAAGTTTGAGGTAAGCATCGTGCTAGCTTCATATAGTAAGAAACTCATATTTCAATTGTTCCTTTGATTTGAATCAAAATAATAATAATAAATTACTCTCATAAATGCTAGCCTTGTGAATCATACATTCTCTTAATTGGTGTATGAAGTACTAAATTAATTGTTGATGCGAGTAAGTTTAATGTTGCCACACCAATAACGGCCAAAAGAAGCAAGGGAATATTATCTAGAAAAGACTCATTTTCAAATGTTTTTTAACTACTCCAATCAAGTAAGAATTTCTAGTACCCATAATATTTGAATAATTGTATGCACTTGTTCTTCGTGTCTTCTATAATGTTCAATGATTGTATTATATGTTTTTCTTTTCTTTCTACTAAACTTTAAAATGAAAAAGTGTTTGCATCATCATGAGAAAGAATGACATTCACATGTCATTTATTAGATGTGAAATGCATTGCATGATTGGAAAGGCATTTTTACAAATTCAATATGAAAACCATTCATTTCCTCATTGATAAAAGACACAATGAATGCCAATTTTGTAAAATGATTATAAAATGTATTTATGTTTTAGAGAAAATGAAGTTAAACATTGTTTTGAACTTGTGAACTTCATTCACTTAGAAATTTTCAATTTAAATAGTAGGAGAATATGATTAAAATAATAATTCAATTTATACAACATATGTTTTTCATGTGTTACATATTTTTGATGGTTTTGTAGAATTTGACAATATTTTATGGAGTGAGTTAAAAAGTAGACAAACTCAACTTTTTTTGTTGGTTTATTTTTTTTTATTGAGACAAAGTTCCACCTTGATCTACTCATTTTTTTCAAAATTCCAATGATCCGAGTCATCTTAAAATGGGCCAAAACCATTAAGGGGAAAGTTCCATAGTCAATGTTCCCATCAACCAAGTATAACTATAAATTATGGAAAATTTTATATTATATTTGCAAAAGAATTTGGACAAAAAAAGGTTAAGTTTGTCCATTATTTAACTTACTATGTACTTTATGACTTACTCACTCTCTTAGTGTTGAAATAATTGCATTGGAACCCATCATTTTGGATTGTATCATTGCTAAAATCAATGAAACTTATTTATTTTCTTATATCATCGCTAAAATCAATGCAATTAAAGAATACCATATTTTCAAATGATTATTAACTGATGTGTTCATGTGTTTTAGAATAAATAAGTTTAAAACGCTATTTTGAACATGTAAATTTTTAGTTCACCCTTAAATTGTCATTCAAAAATCTATGATAATATTGATTAAAAAACAAATCATTTAATTATAAGCTATATGTTTTGCATACTTATTGAATAGCTTAATGTGCAAATAAATGCACCTCACAAATCATTTTGAATTTGTTTTTGTTGAAATCAACACAACTTTGTATTTTTCCCTATATCATTTCCAAAATCAATGAAATTATAGCAAAAAACAATGAAATTAAATAATATCCTCTTTTTAAATTCTTATTGACTGAAGGTGTGTCATATATTGTAGAGGGCATGATGTAACTTAATGCAAGATTGTGTTATAATTATGGACAGATGGCGTTATCATGTATTAAAGATATTCTAGACACAAACACCATGTTTTTTAAAGGATTATGGTTACTCTAATAAACTAAGAGAAACAAAGCTAGATGGGTATTCATCAATGATAGAAACTAGTATAAGTGATATTAAGGTCAAAGAAATAAAACACTCAAAAAAGGATATGAAAATTAAATTTTTAGTAAGATTGCAACTAAGAAGGAAACACAAAGACCATAAATAGTAATCAAAAGCACATTTTTCTATCATTCAAACATACATTGTAAACAACAACAATGCCAAAATAATACCATAAATTTTCACCACTAAAATTACTTAGTAATGAAAATCCCTTGCAGGTAACATAGATAAGGACATTGTTACCATGTAGTAAGTTTGGATGAAATGAATTATCACATAATAAAAACCCTTTTGTCAAATACTCCACATCCCAACAAATGCCCATTTTAAAATGCAACATCAAAATCCATTCTTCAATTTTCATTTCGAAATATGTTTTGTGTTGCACAAATACAAACTCAAGGTGGAAAAGATGTGTTATCTCTAGAATCCTGTAGTGACCCCTTTTTTTCTATCTATTTTAAGGCCCCTAAGGCCTATGATTAAGGCTCTAACACTCATTTATTATTATTTTATTTGGTTAGGTTGGCTTAAGGTAGGTTACATCATACTTACTTTATCTCTTATTTATAATAAAGGAAATTCATTTGTATAGGAATATTGTCTTGTGAATTTGATATATTGTAAAATAAGGTTTCCTCCTTGAAGTGGATTGTTTCATTGATTATTTTGGAGTTGATTCATGACATTTGGTTTCAAATCATATGATCTTATGGTTTCACTCCTTCAATTGAGACATCTTAGAATTTTCACTAAACAAATTTTGTGGGACTTGTCAAATAACCAAATTTTGATAATGATGAGGAGACATATCAAAGTACGTCTCGTCAAAATTTTAGATAGTATTTCATTATATTTTTTGAGTTACATCCTTTGGATGTTAGGATTTGTGTCTAGTCCTCAAATCAATTTCAAACAAATCATCTTGGAATTTTCGCTATAATTGTTTTTAGGAAAGGTTTTAGATTGCAAAATTTTCAATATTAAGAGGAAACATATAGAATTGATTTGTGTAAAAATTTCAAGTACCGGTTTGGTACACTTTCTAAGATATGTCCTGTGGAATTTAAGGTTTGTGACAAGTCCTTAAATCTGTTCAAATGATTCATCTTGGAATTTTCACTATAAATGTTTTTCAAAAGATTTCAAACTGTGAAATTTTTAATATCTCGAGGGAATATAGAAAATTACTTATGGTAAAAATTTTAGGTTTTGGATTGCTTTAGTGTATTATATAAAGGCCATGGAAATTAGGATTATTTAACTAGTCCTAAAACTAGTCTCAAACAAGTGTTCTTGGTATAAGTGTCATATATAAAGTTTGGGAAGTCCAAATTGAGTGCCACTAGTTTATTTGGAAAAAATAAATACCATATTATTTTAGGTGAAAATTTCATAATCATATCTAAAATTTTGGACAAGTGTAATTCCATACAAGTTATCTATTGGGAAAGGGCCAATAGTCAACAAGTTTTGAAAATTTACCATAAATTTCACTTGGAACATAAGATTTTGGTCGGACCTATGGCATTGAAGAAAAGAAACATTCAAGTACTATAAACCAAAATTTCATACTCATAAGAGTTGAAATTGTAGAGATACATCAAGACAAAGGACAACTAGCAAGACAATCTCCCAAGTAAGGTTTTAAAGGTACGCAACTTACAATTGGCATAAAATTTGAATGGAAGATTTGTTTCTAGTGATTTAAAATTGTAATAAAGAGAAAAAAGAGGAGCATTATTGTTTTCTTCAATGGAAATAAGTTCCTCAATAGTTTCTACTCCTAGTAAACCTCTAGAGAGATCACGCATGGCGTTTAAAAAAAAGTGAAGACTTTGAAAATAGGTTATCTCAATTGAAGAACCAAGTTGAGGAAATGAGTGGCAGTGTGTTGAAACTTTTGTATTTATCACATCCACAAGAAACATTTAAAAGGGAAATGGATTATAAAATGGAAATCATGATGCATCACAGGATGGGACAAATGGAAAAAAAGATTGATAAAAATAAGGGGGAACTCCAAAATTCCATGTCAACTATTTTACAAAACCTAGAGGGGAGTATTTCTAAAAGTGACATTGTGACTGAAGAGACTCATTAAAATAAAGGTAGTGTTCATGTTGAACAACCTTCCAGTAATAAGAAAATTTTAGGTGGATTTAAATCTAATAGTGGAGATAATTATGGATGGGTTCCTAAGGGTGTCAATTTTCCCAAGGTTGAATTAAAGAAGTTTGATATAACATAAGTATTTACATGGGTGAACCAAATAGAGAAAAACTTTGAATTGCATAATATTAGGGATGATAAGTGAATTTTTTCCTTAGAAACCTTGTACTTTGAGATAAAACACTATCAATGGTATCAATGGGTACTCAAAAGGAATCCCCATTCTTATAATTATACTTGGATTTTTTTACAAGAGACTTAGAAGCACAATATGGAAAAGTTTGGGAACAAGACTACTTTAGTCAACTGACAATAATCAAGAACTTAAGCGATATTGAAGATTATAATTCAGAATTTTAGGTGTTGGCCACAAGGGTGTAAAACATAAGCGAGGGACATATGTTGGAATGTTACATGGGTGGATTAAATGAATACATTAAACTTGAGAATCTATTAAAACATCATGAAAATATTATGGAGGCTATTCAATTTTCTCATCATATTCAAGTCAAGAATAGAGCTACACACAAGTATAACATTGGGACATATGAAGGAATAAGTGGTTTATTTAGGGCTCATAGGGAAACCCTACCTCAACCTACTCAAATGTCATCAAAGGAAATGGAGGAAACAAAAACAAAAGGACTATGATTTGATTGTAACAACAAATGGCCAAAAGGTAATAAATGTCAAGAAACAAAATTTTTCACCTTAGAGAATAATGATGAAGAGGAAATGGAGGCATCTCTACAAAAGGATGAGGAAGAGGAAAAACTTGTGGAAATAAAAGAGTAGGAAAAATATGTAGAAATTTTGAAGAATAGTGACAAGTGTGAAATATTTGTTCATGCATTGACAAGTTTGTTAGCACCTCAAACCATTAATATTACAAGATACACTAAGAATAAAATGGTCATAGTGATTATTAACTTAGGGAGTATGCATAAATTCATTGATTAGAAATTAGCAGAGAGCCTCAATTGTTTTGTGTATCCAGAGACAAATTTTCTAGTTTTGGTTGCTAATGGTGGTAGTATTGATTGTGGAAGAAAATTCCATAACATTAAACTTTGTATGGTAAAATATAACTTTGAAAGCCCAATGTATTCCATTCCCATTGGAGGACTAGATGTTGTTCTTGGGATTGAATGGTTGAGAATATTAAGTACAATTTTTACAAATTGCATGGATTAGTCATGAGATTTGAATTGGAAGGAATTCAATATGAACTCAAATGGTTAAAATATACACCTTATGAAGTCATTAGCTCTCATAGAATGGAAAAAACTCATAAAATGGGTAGTAAGAGGGTTGTGGTTAGAATTATTTATATGGAAGCAAAGAAGGAAGATGAAAATATTCTAGAGTAATTAAAATGCACCTTATAAAAGAACCATAGGGTCTTCCAAGAAATTCCTAAAGGGATACCTCTATCTAGGGATCATGAACATCAATTTGAACTAATACCTAGAAGTAATCCTCATAATAAAATACCTTATAGATATTCTCATTAGAAAAGGGGGGAGATGGACAAAATGGTATAAGACATGCTAGATTCAGGTATTATTCAACCAAGTAGGAGTTCATTTTCAGTTCTATTAGTTATGGTGATAAAAAATATATTCCTTAGAGGATGTTTCTTGATTATAGAGATCTTAACAAAATCACCATCAAGGATAAATTCCCTATTCCAAATATTGATGAACTATTAGATGATCTTCATGGCGTGGATTATTTTACAAAGTTAGATAATAAATAAAGATACCACCAAATCAAATGAAGAAAAGGAGACATTCCCAAAACAACTTTCAGAATACATGAAGGGAACTATGAGTTTTTGTTCATGACATTTGGGTTAACTAATGCTCCTTCTACTTTTCAAAGCCTATGAACAAAAACATCAGACCACAACTTAGAAAGTTTGTGTTGGTTTTATTTGATGACATACTTATCTATAGAAAATTATGGGAATACCAAATTAAACATGTGGATAAAGTCCTGCAAATTCTTGAAAATAATCATTTATATGTAAAAAGATCCAAATGTTCTTTTGGGAAACAAGAAGTAGAGTATTTGGGTCATAGTGTTTCAAGGGAAGGGGTTAAGGTGGACCCTTGAAAGATCCAAGCTATTATAAAATGGCCTATTACTAAGAACATGAAGAGTCTTAGAGTATTTTTGGGTATTATAAGATATAATAGGAAATTTGTTAAGAATTATGCATGCATTGCAATCCCACTCACATCTCTCTTGAAGAAAAATTAATTTGTATGGAAGGAAGAGGCTACTTTGACATTCTCACTCTTAAAATATGCCATGTCTTCTACATCAGTATTGGAAACACATGATTTTGGTAAAACATTCATAGTCTATTTTCTAACTCCCGTGGAGAGGAAAAGTTCACCCACATCCACATATCATCTGTGTCTCACATTCTGCATTCCACAAGTTTGGGACTTAGTCAATTTCCCAACTACCATGTAGAGGAAAAGTGCACCCACACCCACATGTCATCCATGTCCCACATCACACATTCCACAATTTTGGAACTTAGTTGATTTTCCAACTCCCTTGTGGAGAAAAAGTGCACCCGCACCCACATCTCATATGCGTCCCACATCCTACATTCCACAAGTTTGGGACTTAGTCGATTTTCCAACTCCCTCCATTGCAGACCCCCAATCTCGCCATTTGTGCCCTACCACTATGGACCTTCCACTATGGAATTCCACGTAACCACCACCAAATCACCTAACATGTGGCCTCCATATCACTAGGTAAGGAAAATTTCATGATTTTCCAAAAATTCCAAAAAATTCATAATTTTCCAATTTTTCTTATTTTGGCCAAAAATGCTCTTTTATTTTCAAGCCACCATCGGAGCTTTGGAATTAGATTTCCATGGCATAAATTTACCCTGTGAATGTTAATTCGACATCCCATTGCCAAATTACATGCATATTTCACCTAGAATTTGAGAATTTTCACTATGAATACCACAAATTTTCCCAAATTCGAGAGAGACTAATGTTATACAACAACGAATTTGATAAATTCATGCTAGTATTTATTGCATACAAGTCTGTTGTTGAACCAAAATATCTTATATCAATATGTAATGTCCCACAATCCTAACTGAGGTAGACTACCACGAAAAAAGTTTTCTTTGATACCAATCTGTAACATCCCCATATCCTTACTGAGACACACTACCATTAAAAAACACATCCCCACTATAATCCCTAGTTTAATTAATGCATTATTTATATATGAATGCTGCTATGGTTAAGCGATGTAATATGTGAATTGTGTTTCTGAATTTTAATAAATAAAATGTGATGCAAGTTGTTGGAGAACATGGAAAGAGATGGGGGTTGAGTTTTCCACAAGAGAAGGGAGTGTCTAAGAGGGGTCCAAGGGGAAACTTGTTTATGGGTATTAATCCAAACCCACTTTCTTGAATTTTATTATCATTGGGGACAACATTATGTTTTTTGTTTGAGTGTATGAGAGCCCAATCATTGAATACATGTAAGAGGGTGGGTGTGAGAAGTCACATCCCATAGGTATTGGGAGCATGAGGCTAAAGTACAATCAACATTGGGGAGAGTGAGAGTGAACTTGCTTGGGGAAAAGAGAGGAAATTCACATGGGGATAACATATAGTTTTGGTTAGTCATGTTTTTTGGCATGAGTAGGGAGAGAGAAAGAAAGGAGGACCTCTGGAGCTAGAAAAACAATGGAGGGTCAATTATGGAGTGTTTTTGGAGCTATTGAATATTGAGGAAGAAAGTGTTAAGGCATGAAGAGTGAACTCCTGTGTGAGTTTCACTATAAAAACAAGTGATTGTTGTTGTTTTACTAGCAGATTTCCTAGCAATGAGTTCCGAGTAGTGACATTCCTAGTTACCTATTCCCAACCCTGATAAATGAATGGGACTCTCTATGGACTGAGAGCAATGAAGCAGTGCATTCCTTTGTTTTGGAAGGTCAAGAGGAAGAGATATGGTGGAAATCGAGATAACTGTAGGATATTGCCAATGGGTTGTAGGATATCTCAGTTGTGAGTGGACTATGAAAGATACCCTCTTTTTTGGATTCCTAGGGATTCCTAGCCCCAAATCAGGGGTGACTTGCTATTGAGATATGGAAAAACAATTCTATGGTTGGGTGGAATGTCCATCCCAAGTAGCTCATTTCACAAATGTTCTGAAAAGATAAATGTTTATTTGTGTTCTATGTTATTCTATGAGCTAAAATGTTGTGTTTTAACTATGTGTATGTGAATGGTTTATATGTTGCAGTGTATGGGGTTAATTAGTTGCATTCACATTGATTTCAACATGTTGTAATTACATTTAAATTAATTGTAGCCAAATGGCTATATATGTGTGCATTCCTATAGCTGGTAAGCTACATGATTAGTTAACAGACAATTTTGAATTTATGGGTGTTTCCGCAAGTAATGGACCTCAATTGGATTGGGAGTCATTACAACATATCCTCACTGAGGCACACTACCACAAAATGTTTTTCTCTGATACCAATCTATAATGTCCCCATATCCTCACTAAGGCACACTACCATAAAAAAAAGTATCTGATATCAATTTGTAACGTACCCAACTCCCTTGTTGGGTTTCGTTGCCACCAAATTGACTAACAAGTCAATTCAAATGTGAAAATATATGTATAACATGACATACAGGCTCATGCTATTATCTTTAATAATTAAAATCATGAATGCAAGTGATCTAAACATGCACGACAAAAACTAAACACACAAAAACAACATTCATATATACAAAATACAGAGTAAATGAAGCATTCAATCATAAAATTAAAATTGTAAATGACAGAGTGATTAAAAAATATATCTTTTAAAAATGATTTACACAACCAACTGTAGACAAAATACATAAATCCCAAATGTATTTTTCGTTGAACAAATTCTTTATACAAGAATCCACCCCCGAGTTGGGGCTATGAGTCCACAAGAACATACAAGCTCCTACGAGTTTCTATAGTTCACTATAACGACTCAAATTTCACAAAAAACATAGTGACACAACTCTTACAACAATTCCAATTACCTATCTCTCTTCCTCATCAACCTATGCAACAAAAGCAATGAGATTTCCTTTTGTGCACCAAATTCCTTCAGACAATATCCATCCCCTCTATGGCTCCAACACAAACTGTCTAGGAATCTCTCTACTAGGGGCTCCAAGAATTCAACCCTCCATTTATTCAGGAAGAGGACCTGGGAGCCCCAATTCCATATTGAGTGTAGGATTATATTTGCATCTTCCTCGGATCTCATTATCCGAATCATCCAACCTTTGGCTAGTGTCATACTATGAGGCTCGTACCCAAGCATTTTGGAAAAGTTAATAGCCATCCCACCTTTTAGGGTTTTTGGAATCATTATGTTACTAGAAAATCTACCAACTAGGGATGAATCTTCCATAGCCATAATTTCATGGAGCTTGATTCTTTGCCCCGATTTTAAACTGATTTTGTTTAATTTCCTCTTTACCCATTTTTGTTTTTTCCTGGACTTCCCCAGCCCTCTTTCCCTTCTTTTCTTGAGAAGGATCCATGTATTCTTTTGCAGGAAGGTCACATATAAGATCTCTCAAAACAAACCTACCAATAAATACCCCATTCAAATAAGCCTTTGATGTCGAGTTTGAGGACAAGGTTGCTCGATTTATTGCAATCACATTTGAATCTGGTTCATCGTTGATGTAGATGGAATTGGAAGCCCAGTAGGAATAATGATTTGGCTTGTCTGAGTCTTCGGATAAAGGAGAGGATCCTCCATAAAGTATGAATTGTGCGAACCATTAGTAGCCCTCGTGTAGAAATGATTCACTGAGCTTGAGTTTATGAGTGGTGAAATCCCACTCTCAATAAATGAGCACAGATTTCGAATAGAAATATCTCTAATGATGGTCTGCAAAACAACCAAGGTTTCTTCCTCCAACAACTTGGTAACATTCAACATGGAACTAGAAGGGGAATAATTAGGGTTGTTGCCCATTGTTGCCCAAAACTCAGGGTGATGCCCAAATCTTGTGTCCTACTAAGTGATCCTATGAATAGTCAACCGCTTCTTCTTCCATAATCCTTTTAGTCTATCCCAAAGGTTATTTTGAGAAACCATATGAAAATATTTTATAAATACCAACAAAATAACACACAACAATTATTTAATAATATAAAACCTTATGGTAACTTTGGAAATGCACTAAGGCAATTAACTCTTTTATTATGATTTTTAAGCTACAAGCTTATTATGCTTTCTAAAACTGTACCATACAACTTAGCCATGAGGAAAAAATTAAGACAATCTAATAAATAAGGAATTACATATAACTATTTAAAATTTAATCAAATATAATATTAAAAAAACAAATATATAATTTGCAAAATAAGTTAAATAATATATTTATTTTATAGATGAAGTTAAATCATTTAAACCATATATTTCATATTATAAAAATAAATGAAATTAAATTCAAACAATAAAACTTTATAATATATATATGTATATATAGATTTCAAACACATTGGAAGATATTTAATGAGTTATAGTTTAAATGTTTTATTAAATATTTTTTGGGAATTTTTGCTTCCAAATCCATTTTGAATTTATTTTTATATTTAGAAATAGATTTTAAACAATAAAAAATAATGATTTTGTATAAATTTATGTGAAAAAAAAAACATTTAATAAAAAAGTTAAAAAAAAAATTAAGAAGAAAACAATGATTTTTTACAGTGAAAAAAAACCATTTAATAGAAAAGTTAAACAAAACTATTTAATAAAAATAAAAATAAAAAAGTATACTGAAATACTTTAAAAAAAATTAATAGATTTCTGACTAAAATCTATAAATTTCATATTGAAATATGCATCTGCAATTTAGAGAAGAACACAATCTGGTGAGTGAGACCTGTGAAAACGCTACAATAACATCACTGTGAATTGTAATTATAACTCTTATAGGAGGCCGTACAAAGCAGACTCGGCCGTCCATTATTTATAAACTCAGAGCAAATAGCTGGTGCCACTAACATCAGCGGCAATTGATCCAGTTCGCATCTACGATACGGGGATCTACTTCTGGAATCCCTTTGAACCAGAATACCCATGACTTCCCATACGAAATAGAAAACCCGCCACTTGTACAATACTTATTCCACGGCACGCAACTAACGTAGATGTTTGTAGCATCACAGATCTTACAGTAGTTGGTCACTTGGACAAACAACCCGGACTTCCCGTCCCCCATGGGAGCTAGCTTCAAGCGCAGGTTGACCAGACCGCAGAGACCGTTATCAGCTTGCGGGTTAGAGTCCTGGCCATGCACCCCCCTCGAGGGATTACACAGACAAAAGAAGAAAAAAATCACAGAGAAGATGAAGATATTACTCTTGCCAAATGCCATTGTCGCTAGTTGCGTTAGTCAAATGAGAATGAATTGTTATTATTGTTTAAGACTTCGTGATGTAAACTGTGTATGGAGTTTATGAAATGTGCAAAGTCTAAAACATTATGAGAAATTGTAAAAACCTGCACACTCCAAATTGTTATTACTTTTGTTATAAGCCCAGTTTATATAAGAAAACAGAAACACAGAATAGATGACTATTCTGCCCTAACATATGGGATTTTACTACTAGTCTGCCCTAACATATGGGATTTTCCTGGGCTTTCTGTGGGAATTTGTTGGGATTTCTATTTTGGCTGCGTTGGTTGAGAGAAGAAMGAATTGCAATGATTCATATAMGCAAGTTTACTATATCTTTATTTGGTTTCTAATAGATTTAGATAACAACTTTTAGATTGAATATAATATTTTGATCATGAGAGTAGGTAATGGTTTGTGATTGGTACATCATCAAATTGTTAGTTATGATGGAGATCTTTTTATTTGGTTTCTAATAGATTTAGATAACAACTTTTAGATTGAATATAATATTTTGATCATGAGAGTAGGTAATGGTTTGTGATTGGTGCATCATCAAATTGTTAGTTGCGATGGAGATCTATGCATGAATGATGGTTTTTAATATGTGGATCATCAAATTGCTAATTGTGATGGAGATTTATGCATGAAAGATGATTTTCAATATGTGGAAGTTGGTTTTTTTTTAACTAAGTTTTTAAAGACCATTTTTTTAGATAGGTGGTTGATATAAAAGGGTAAAAATATCATGGTAGCATGATAACTCTATTATTTGTTTATTGGGTGAAATAGTTAGTAAGAAGAATAAGAATGGGTGGTTGAGGGTTTTAGTTTCTTTAAAGTTTAAGACAATAAAAAAGTGGGCTTGTTTAATAATGTGAAGGTTTTCAAAGATGATTCTTTCATAATTTTTATTTTCCTTTCTCTTATTTATTCTAATGACAATTAGTTTGACGATATGAAAAAATTAATTCCATTTTTTTTTATCTATATTTTCCATAGTCCTTCTAGTTGTTTGTAGTTTTTTCATGATAGTTATTTACATTCCCTTATCAAGGAATCTTTTTGTGAGTCGAATTCTAGGGCTTCAATTGATGGAAACCTTTCTCATTCATCTATATTTGCAAAGATTTATGTTGGCCATTTTCCTGAGCTTGAATTGATGGAAGCTTGGGAAGGTCAAGGTGCAACACAATACAACCATGGCCACTCTTTTGTTGACAATAAGATGTTGTAGCCTCCACCATCCTTTTATAAGTTTTCTGTCACAAATTCTATAACAAAAGATTTATGACTCGAGCTCTAAAAATCAAAATCCCTTGATTGATTATGTCAATGTAAAACCCTTTTGTGTGCCCTTATCATGGTTTTCCTTGTGTGCTCTTGAGATTAACCAAGTTCTTCAATGCCCTAGTGTTGCAATATTTAGATCTAACTTTCATAATGAATGCAACAACTTTATATTTCTTTTAATTTATATTTCATGTGCCTCTCACTTTTATTTGGGTTTGAAGCCGTGATCCTAAATATAACATAACAAGGTATGTGTGGCAACATAGTTCTTGCCACACAAATCTAAGAAATGTGGAAAGAAGGAAAAACAAAAAGAAGCAAATGTTGTAGGATCCTATAAGCTTTGTAGCAAAAACCAAAATAATGAATAATATAGCATAAAATCAAAACCAAGCATATTTACATTACAATGTTCATATTCTTCTAGCATAGGCCAAATCTAGTAGAGATTTCAAATAGGTAAACACTTGATTTTTAGATGGGTTGGTCATTAAGGAAACACTTAAGAGGGAAAATATGGTAGTAAATCAACCTTCCCTAGCATCCATTGATGATACAAAATTGTATTAGTGATATTAAGATCAAAGAAACAAAATCCCCAAAAGACGATATGCAACGTATATTTTTAGTAAGATTGCAACTATGAAGGAAACACAAGACCATCGATAGTTATAAAAGAACACATTATTCCATCATTCAAACATCACAATAAACAACAACAATGCTAGAAATACTAGAAGACTTGCACAAATAAAATTACTAAGTAATGCATCAAGTAATACATACAAGGAAAACATTTATGTTGGAACACATATATTTTTTCAAAATATTACAGTTACCAAAAGGTTGAAGCTGCCCACTCTTTCAAATAACAAAAACGATAACCATAAACCTCAAATCTCAGATTTCGGGATTTCCCAGATCTAACGGTTATACATATCAAAGCTGTCAATGTCCCGACATGTGAAATAGCGAAGTTGGGTTAAGTTTAATCATGATTATCAAAGCATTAAGCAACGATTATCACTATTTTAATGCATCGCGCCTTCACGATTCAGGAGTCATGCCTCGAATGACCTTCGAATGTCCAATGTGCGAAGTTGCGAAAGCGATTTAAGATAAACCTGGTTAATCACAAGACTAATGATAATTAATGTTAGTTAATTGTTATCGCAACTTCGCTACTCGGTGGTTTTACCTTAAAACGACATCTTTGTAACTCTGATACTCGAGGTCGCGAAATTTATAAACTAATCACGTTCAATTAAAAACTTAAGTCTGATCAAAGTTAATTAACCAAATCACAATATCGTAAATTTGGGTTTCATGGCCCAAGACTAAGAATAAAATCATCTGAGACTACGAACGCCGAAAAAGGATTAAGAACTAATTGTGATTAATTAAAGGATTAAACCAGATTAATTAATATCTTAAACAACTTTTAACATGAAAAGCTTACGGGTAAAGAATTAAATGTTTCTACGATCACCCCAAGTCATGAAATATCAAACATTTATGGAATTTATAGGTGAATTAGGGAAATGATTGAAAGTAAGATCTTGCTTTATTTCCAAATATTTCTATTAAAAGAATTAAACACTGTGTCAGCAAGGACCCGCACAAAATCGAGTACTCTAAGCGAAAGAATTTTTGTCATTATTTGAATTTCATTCTAGTTTTACAGAGCCAGTTTAGCGAGATAGCCATTGTTTGTATCCTTTGTAAAAGGAAATATAATCTCAAGATTTTATATCATGGCTCCATGGAAAACGCCCAAAACAACTGGTGAAATTTCAGGTCAGAGTTCAGATATTATTTCTGATACCTTGCCTAGAAATATCGACACAATCAAAACATGGACACAAGTTTTCAACACCTTGCAATATGAGTTGATAAACTGCCCAGACAACTCGAGTGATAACGAGAAATAAGACTTGTATATCAAATACAAAGTGGTCGCTCAGTCGGAGATGCAAAAGGTAGCAATAAGGCCATGGCTTTTCCCCTATGGTGATATGGTTAAATGGGCACTGGACCACGTAGATATCCCAACTAGGACAATATTTAACACGCAAAAGGTGGTTGTTGGGACATTTAGGCTGGAGCATCTGCAGGAGATGTACAAATTGTCCCCCACACCCAATTTTACTTACAATGTTGAATTCTTAGAGGGTTTCAAAAAGAAAGAATGCGAGCAATTTGGAAAAAGCTTGTCCGACCTGATGAAATATTGGTGCTCACGCCCGGAGAAGTTCAGAGCGGACACTCATGGTATATACGTAATCTCTTCGTTACAGCCACAATTTATGTATATAGCGATGACGGTATGTGTTTTATGGAAGAGAGAATACTGCGCATTTTTTTCTCCCATGGGTACTGCTTATCCACACAGTGGAAGAGGGGTACTCTTTCGATTGGGCTAAATTGTTGTGAGACAATCTGTCCAGCCAAGTTACAGAATATCAAGCACAAAGGGCGAGTGGGAAAGCAGCTTCATTTTTCATGTTTGCTTATATTATGGATGTCGTTTGCTTCATGACACCTTTCCCATTAATGATCTAGAGATGGACTCCAAATAACATAGAGCCTATTCATGTGTACCACTCCAAACTCTGGGAAGATAAAGCCAAAGACTTTGTCTATGAGATTTTCAACTATGTAATGGTATCAATGCATGTCGTTATCTTCGACCATCCACCTCCCAGAATTTAAAATAAAGTCATGGAAAACTTAAACAGTGTGGTAGAATGGTACATAGAAGAACAGTTCTTGTATATTAGGGTTTTTTGATGCTCTGTTCCCCCATATGCCCTGCCGCTATTCTTACCAGAAAAGCTAGTATGTCGAGAGATCGCCAGGCAAACTATTCTCGGAGGGATAAGAAAAGAACTCAAAGGAGTTCAAAAAAAGGTATGGCCATCCTTTCCCATACACATTGGTACATATTCTTTATTAGATTTTTGCCATGCCAAAGTGGAGGCCACTACCTTGGAGGAAATGAAACTAGTAGACATTGAGTTTAAGAAACACGATCCTCATAAGGTCGTGGGTAACCATAGGGCAAGTTGTGGTCTAAAAATATATGAGCACGAAGATTCCCCCCATGACGAAATGTTCTGAGGAGTGAGATCCTACTCAGAGGTATTAAGTCGAGTTCGAGCTCTGCTGCCCGGAGAGATGGTCGATTTCTACAAATTCCAGGAACACTAAAGAAGTGGCCTCTCCAAAGTTTTGTAGGGAAAAACCTCAAAACCTCCAGGTACATGGAAAATAGAAGCCCAAGTTTCAATGGATACAAATCCTAGCAAACAAAAAACTCAGGAGAACACAGAGGAAATTGAGACCTCGAAATAGGAAACCAAGATCCCAAGCCAAGAGGAAGGACTCCCAGAGATAGATACACCAGTTAAACAGGTCAAGGATCAAACAAAGACCCCCTCAAAAGGGGTAGGAGACACACCCTTTCCTCCATCAAATGAACCGGTCACGGATGCTATCATGAAACAAGCATCCAAAGAATTCGGTAGTCCCATTCCATCTGTCACACCCTTACAATCTACAAAGGGGAACCCTAATGCAAGGATAATATTTAAAGAGGATTTAACACCTATCTCCATGGAAGAATTGCCTCCTAGAGATTTCTTTTTTAGCAAGAAAAGGAAGGTCGTGGTGAAGCGAGAAACATACCAAAAAGCAGGTGCAACAACTAAAAAGTACAGAATATTAACGAACGGAGAAGCCTTAGAAGAGGAAGAATTCACCGATGAGATAGAAGGAACATTGGGGGCTTATGCAATGGCCAACCAATATTCAGTTGGAACCTTTAAGGAACGGCTCAAGCAAAAAAACATGTTAATTAGAAAATTACAAACTCAGATGGCAACTGTAGAAGCAAATGCCAGGAATGAGGCATGTAAAAACCTTGAACAAGTCAAAGCAGTTGATCAACAAAAAATTGAACAACTCAAATATAATCTTGAGAAAATGAAACAGTCGGCTCAGACAAGTCAAGCATAGATATGTCAACATGAGGATTTAATAAAACAACTGCAATCTAAATTAAATTCTACTGAAAGCCAGGTCATAGATATAGCGGTATTTCGAACTCAAGCCCCAGAAATACGAAAGAAGATGGAAGCAGCTCAACAAAGTCTACTTACTAAAGTAGAAATTATCCAGGATCATTTTCATTTGATAGATCAAGACTTAGACAAAATCAACTTAAGAGAGAGAGAAGATAAGGTGGCTCGAAGTACTTTCCAGGAGGCTATTATATCAATGACGAAAGAGGAAATGGTCATCGCTTCTAGATTATCCATTTGAGAACAAACCAGAGGTAACATCCTATTAAAAACATGGGAGCATAATCTATCAGAGAACAAAAAAATGGCTGAAGAAGTGAGAGAATCTTGTGAAGAAACATTTGGCCTAATAAAAAAAAAATTGCTAGATCTCGATAGGGAGAATAGTTGTGGAACGTTGGGCAAAATTAACATAGTTAAACATCTTCTAGATATCAAGGAAAATGTGGAAAGAGACCTGTTATCCCCGATATCTAGGGATAACTAGGAGATCATGTCTCGAGGCCCACATGGTCCTAGACATGGAGTAACGAGAGTGATTGACTTGAGCATGGCCCTAGAGGGCCCATCTCTCTTCTTCTTTGTCAGATTTGTCCTATCAGCAGTAGCAGTTTCCATCACCACCGGCCTGGGCTTGCATCGGAGAGGACTCTTGCTCCATGAGGTAATTGGTCTGAGGTATCATGGTATGTGTCATA
>JZKD02S2240569.1:312234-330334 GCA_000966675.3 Picea glauca
GACGTCTCCCTTGGGATTAGCCACCCTAAATAGAAAGAGCTCCCCATCGAGGTGACAGTGGGTGGGGAAGCTCATGTTACGCCAATTTGAGCCTTGACTTCAAGCTACCTAAACCCTTTCTACAAACTGAGCGATAACAAGACCAAGTTGAACTATCTCAAATAAAACAGGTCGATATTGCCCAAATAGATAAATGGTTGATAAAACCAAACATACAGTTATTTTCTATCATTATAGAAGACATGAAAATAGGAGAAAGACTGCCACAGTTGGAAAGGAAGTGCTACACTTTCAAAGCAAATGACCAAACTGAACTTCCCAAGTTGATAGCCCAGTTGGTAGAAAAGTGTGTCAATTGTATTGAACAAGAGAAAGGGAAGACTTCTGGAGCCAGTAATACACTTGCTTATTGCATCCTATTTTGGAGATAGAGGACAAAGAAAGGAAAACACCCCATCAACATGAAGGAATACAAGGGACAATGAAGTGAAACGTTTCATATTTTCATTTGTAACCGAAATTTTTCGAATGATAGAATTCAAAACGTTTTAATCTAGTATAAATATACATTTTGAGAAAGAAACCATGGCTGTTTTTTGTCGATTGTAAAGGAGAAGAATCTCTTTAACGAGAATTAATACAAATGTAGGCCAGAGATTCTACATCTCGTCTATTCTGAGTTATGTGTTCTTTGTCTTTCCATATTCTCACATCCTTTCATATATTTTCTTTGATGAATGCAAATCGCAATTTAGTACAACCTCTAGTGTGGTTATGTTATACTCAGTAATCTAATAACAAACATACTTTCCTATGTATTCACTATTAGTTAATACAAGACCTGAATGTTGATTAGATGTTATATTTTACACTTCATTGAAAGTTATATCGCTCACTTTCTTCTTTTGTTATAGAGTAAGATTCTTCAGTAATTGATGCCTTGCTTTGATTAGCATGTTTTTTTTTTTTTTTCATTTCATTCACTCTTTTCAAATTTAACTCAGATGCGAGAAACAACCTCTGAGCTGTTATAATATTAATTTGTTTCAAGAAATTTTCTCTGTTATTTATGTGGTGAAAGGCAAACATTGAAACCTTTTCCTCATTTCCTGATGTCTGACATTATACTTGTAGCCTTAGTATAAACTCAGGAACAACAATTTCCATGTAATAAAGTTGAATGGAATTCATTATCATTGAATAAAAACCCTTGTATCAAACACCACACATCCCAACAAGTACCCATTTTAAAGTGTAGCACCAAAAGTCATAGAATCAAAAAAAAATTCAAATACTTTTTTGTTGCACCAAGAAAATTTCAAGATGGAAAAGACGTGTTTAGGTATGTAATGCTAACCAGCCTAGATCTGTATTGACAATGAATCTATAATGTGTTGAGAGGGATCAAATCCATTAGGTGGAAACCTTTTTTATAGTGAAGAAACATTTTCTCGTTGAGGGATTTGATACCCCTCAATGCATGATAGATCCAGAGCTAAGATGTATCTGTGTTGGTTATGTTAAAATAATTAAAAAGTACCTAGGCAAGTGTTTCTCATCACCTAGGTGCCTAAGGGGTGAGAAAGTGCCTAATGTGGACCCTAGTCATTTAATTTATGATATGTAAATTAAAAGTGACTTTTTGGACTTAGGGAAAGTGGGTGACTTAAGTGATTTAATCTCCACCATTCATCTCATCTAATATCAACCATTGGATGAGATGACTTTTCACCTTCCCTCCATTGAGTCGATTAAGGTAGGAGGGTGCACCCATTCTTGGGTTGTTCATTCATTTTTTAGAGAGCATGAGAAAAGAGAGAGATCGAGATTGAGAAGGAGGAGGTTGTTAAGCATTGGCAATAATTCCAAGATAGAAGTACAAGACAGATTCCAAGACAGAAGGTATAGCCAGCTAGAGGTCATACTGTATAGATTTTGGGAGGCCATACAAATGAAAAAGAGCATAGTCCATACAGCAAGGTATAGCATGCACTTCGAGGCAATGTGGCATACATTTCGAGGAGAATTTAATGCTATAAAATATGTACAACAAACTCAGAAAAGGGGGCATGAATTTTGAGACAGTACATACAACATTTAATGTTGTGATAGTCGTATAGTAGTACAGATTTCTGGAACAGAAATTGAGGAGCAGTCCATACAACATTTAATGTTGAGACAATCGTACAGTAGTATGGATTTCTGACATAGATTTCGAGGAGCTACAACTTGGGGATTTTCTGAAGGAGATTTACTCAAAAGTTTCTGAGATAAGTTTGTGAATTTTTGTTGATAATAAGACTATTGTAAAACAATTTTTTCTCCAAAGCTCTGAATAATAAAAATCCCTCTCTCACTGGTTTTTCCCTTATGGGTTTTTCCAGGGTCATTGTTAGACCAAAAATATCTGTGCAAATAATTTTTTGAATATTGTGTTGTTGATATATTTTATTTATGCGTTAAATATTGTTCAAAATCCTCATGTTTCAGTTCTAAAAATTATGCTTATTTGTTGAGTATTTATGGTTGTCATAAATATGGGTTTTATGCATTAAACACTGATAAAAATCAGTGAGACTTGAAACTGGGTGGGGTATGAAATTTTACATGGTATTAGAGATGAGTTAAAGAAAAGGCATATTTATATCAGCAATATAGAGAAGGGGACATAAGTTACTTCATCGGACAGAAATTTAAATTTTCATTTTCAGCAGAAAAGGGTCAATGGCTACCGGTTTAAGGGTTGAGGACAGACTTGATGGGGCAGTAAACTTTGGTGCTTGAAAGGACAGGATGATATTTTTGTTGCAAGAATGTGAGTTATGGGACATTGTTGAGAACTCCATAGAAAACCCTGTGAATGTACCCACAGATCCTACTCTTCTAGCAACCTACACCAAGAAGAGTATCAAGGCTAAAATAATCATCATTGATGCCATCAAGGACCATTTGATTCCTCATGTGACTGGGAAGAAAAATTCCTATGAGATGTGGGATTCCTTGACAAATTTGTATCAAAGTAAAAATGAGAATCGGAAGATGGTTTTGAGAGAGAAACTGAAAAGCAATAAAATGACCAAGGCTAAAAATGTGGTCACATATCTTACTAGGTTGACACAGGTGAGAGATGAACTTGGAGTTGTTGGGGAGGCCATTGCTGACATTGAACTTGTGAAAACAACATTGAATGGGGTGACCAAACAATGGGTTGTGTTTTTTGATGGCATTGTGGCTAGGGAGAACCTTCCCAAGTGGGAACGTCTTTGGGATGAATTTGTTCAGGAGGAGACCCGGAGAGGTTATGTGCATGTAAGTTCATCTAATGGTAATGATGAGGAGAATGTGGCTCTTTCTTCCAACAACAAGAAGAAATTAAAAAGGGTCCTAAGGGAGGAAACAAATCGAAGAGTGAAGGCAAGAAGGACATGAGAAAATTCAAGTGCTTTGCATGTCACAAGTTTGGGCACTATGCAATACAGTGTCCTAATAAGAAGAAGAAGTGGACATCAAATTCAGCAGAGGTGGAGGAGCTTTCCACCAATTTTGATAAGGATTTTTCCTTAGTGGTATGCCTTTCCACTAGAGCCACTCATTCCAATATGTGGTAAATTGACAGTGGTGCCTCCCACCATATGATAGGTGTTTGTGAGAATTTGACAGATCTTACATAGATTGGTGATCTTGAGGTAGCGCTTGGAGATGGTCGGGTGGTCAAGGCAGTTGGTAGTGGGACAATATCATTTCAGAGGGAGTCTCTACCTTCCATGTTGTTGAGAGATGTCCTATATGTTCCTGTCTTGAAGAAGAACTTGATTTTAGTTTCTACTATTTAGGAGAGGGGTTATGAGGTGTTGTTTCATGATGGATAGGTGCTCCTATTTCCCAAGGGGTCCATTATCACTTTGACCGAAATGATTGGGACTCAACATGCTAAGTTGTACAAGATCATGTTTCATCCAGCTAGTGCATTATTTCATTCTACTAGCAGCAATGATATTTTTGAGCTATGGCATAGGAGGATGGCCCATTTGCATCATGGGGCTCTGAGGATACTAAGGGAGATTGTGACTGGAGTTCCAGAGTTCAATACAGAATATCAGGAGTTGAGAAAGGGGTGTGCTTTGGTAAAGTACACCAAGACTACTTTTTCCAAGCAATGACAACAGAGTAGCAGGTATTCTTGATATGATTCATTCTGATATGTGTGGTCCTATCACTACTACATATGGGTGGATTATTCAGCGAAATTTTTCCATGCTTCCACTAGTTTCATCTTTTTTTTAAACAGGGCGGGATTTTCATCAATATTGCCACGAAAGTGTTGAAGGAAAACTTCATATAAAGTAAAACTTCATAAAAGGAAAGCATCAACACAAGGGGAGTTTTTGTATATGAAGTTAATGGGTTGACCTCAATGACAAAGGGGGGAGATTGTTGGAAATATTGTCATTGATGTCAACAGTCAATGTGATGATCTATTGTTAATGATGAATAACCACAGTTAAGATTGTCATTTATGTCAACAGTCAATGTGATGATCTGTTGTTAAATGAAAAATGATATTGTCATTGATGTCAACAATATATCAGTTAAGAAAGAGATGTCAAACAGTGTGCATAGATCAAAAGAGAAAATAGTAGAAGCGAATAATCGAAAGATCCAAAGCTCAAAAGGAATGGCACATTGCACAGAGAGGAAATCTGTGACTATTGTTGATCACGATAGGATCAACAATGATTCAATGATCAAAATTTCTGAAGGAAGAATGGATTGTAGAGATGTCGTTGGGATCAATGAAAATACTGAACAATTGATTAGTGCACAGAAAATGCAAGAAGCCTCAGCAGCCATCCGATCAAAATGAGAAGATCAACAGTCATCCGATCAAGAGTTTGACCATGTGGATCATCTTATACAATGCACATCGGTCATTTGCATGACTGTGGGCTTGAGGACCATTGAAATATCATGATCGTTGATCTTATTCAAGAATACCCATCAGTCGTTGGATCTAGTGGAGATGCAAGGAGGATAATCCCAAGAGTTAGTTAACACTCGAAAGTATCGAAATGATCTGATCCGTTGGGTCAAGAGGACACGTGGCAAGTGATTGGAATTTCATTGACTCACAAATCAGGAAATTCAAAGATAGTGTTGCATGAACTCGCGAAACGTGAAATCGCGATATGATCTATACCATTGGATCATGGAGCGATGTGGGTTGTCAACCTGATGAGAGTGGAATATCGGATATCAAGAAATCAGGAGTTAGAAGAAGGGAGGTTCTCTAACCTCTGAAATACCGAAACGTGAAATCGCAATTAGATACAAACCATTGGATCGAGAAAATTTGACGACTGTTGATCTGCTTCGAGAGCCTCAGTAGTCGTCGGATTAAACCCGATTCCCGTCAGCTGTCAGATCATATCAATTTGGAAGGATAGGATAATTAAGGTATGGAGGTTGTGAGTTCAAAGTGATGAAACCCAATTAGTCATTGGATCACCAAGGCCATGGACCGTTGATCTATCATGAATCATTTTCGGAGTTTTGCAGTCTTCGAGCGAGGCAACTTATATCAGGAGTTCGTGATATGAAAAATTACAATGCACTCCTCTGGCTTGGCCCCTGGTCACAGATAGTGGTCACATAGACAAAGGATGAGGTTAAGGAAGGAGCTAGCGTTTCTAGCCTCCATTTTGGAATTTTGAATACCAAGAGTTGGAGGAGTTAAGGAGACTCATGGAAGAATCCCCGAAGTGTGGAAGTGTGAAGCACTTTGTGGATAAGCGTCTGGTCACCACCGATGGTCACAAGAAGGGAAGGAGCTAGTGTATCCAAGCTCTATTTCGGCGATCGCGACATGGAGTGTCGAGACCCTTCATCACAAAAATGTTGAAATGTGAAATCGCGATAAGATAAGGACCGTCGATTTGGAGTACACAATGAGGACTATTGGATCAGGGCTGTGGGTCAGCAAACCACGTCAGCAAGGACACGTGGCATAGTCAGACACTGTCAAGTGTCAAGTTGAATCAATAGATCAGGTACATGTAAGTCACGAATCTGAGTGGCA
The DNA here is from genome assembly GCA_000966675.3 of Picea glauca. Classification (NCBI taxonomy): domain Eukaryota; kingdom Viridiplantae; phylum Streptophyta; class Pinopsida; order Pinales; family Pinaceae; genus Picea; species Picea glauca. Next base: position 318,311 of record JZKD02S2240569.1, read on the forward strand.
TGTGGCAGCTACTTGGCCCATGCCAAGTCATCAAGTGATGTCAGCAATTTAAATAAGATCAGGACCGTCGGATCATCCAAAATAGATCTCAGTCATCAGATGTCCAAAGAGCCATTGGGGTTCTGGACGCACGGTAGAATTCTTTAGAGGGAGAAGTGTCGATAGTCGTGTGTCATTGGATCCAATGAATCTACAAGGGGGATAAGGGTTGAGAGTCATTTAACACTCGAAAGCTCAAGAGAGGTAGAGAGTCATCGATCTAAGAAAGGATCGAACCGTTGGTCTCTTTCATGAAATTGGCACTCGGGAGTTTTGACATGTTCCACATCTCGAAGTCCCAATAGGTGAAGTCTCAAAATTTCGTCAACCATCCATCTCAATGCTTGATCAAGTCCTGGCCATCAGATTAAGGAAAGAAAGGATCAGTTTAAGGTTTAAAGTAGACCGTTGATCTGTCTCTGCTAAATAGACATGAACCATCTGATCATATCAGTGATATCACAATAAGGAGTTTTGAGAAGTTGGAAGTCACGAAGACTCGAAGGGAAAAGCGTCGAAATTACGACAACCGTCTCTCTCACCAGAATATCGTATCCTGATTGTTGACTCAAATAAAGATCTCAAAGCGTGTGTTCAATCTAGCACCTATTCCCCATTGTTGGTCATATGCTATAATATTTTTAAAGGGATATTTCTATAGTTGATAAAGCTTGTGGTTCTGTATGGCATGGTCATATGAAATGGTTTGAAGGGACCGCCTCATACGGATTTCATTTAACAGAGACTTACACTAGAACAATACAAAGAATCGATAAATGATCAAATATGGTTTGCTGGTGAATTGAGAACGCATCAGTAACATGAGTACAATCTAATGAGTCGATCCATTTCTTTGATCAACTCATCACAAAAATTAACCAATACACACTCATGATTAAAAGAGAATAAATCATGAAAATATGAATAAAGAATAAAAAGGAAAAATGATATTAATTAAAGTTTAGTTTATCATTTTAAATGAAAAGGTACAATGGTTCAAATAAAGGGACACAATGTTTTAAATTTCACACATGTTTGAAGATTATATAAACAAGAAAAAGTGGTGAGAAGAATGTGTCTTTGTGGTTCACATTAGAAGATCTAAAACAAGAGCAGAGTCCAAGATGAAGAACTCTTAGTTCTAAGGTGTTTGTCAATGTCTAATTGAATATCAAGAACGGAAGAATACAAAGCAGCAGTTATGCAATCCAGAACTTGATAAAGAAGACCATACAAGTAGAGGCTGCAACAGACAAGTAGAAAGTACAACAATGGATGCATGAGTCAAATTCAATGAAGAGCAGAAGAGATTGAATTGAATTATAAACTAAGGTTGGTTGGGTGGTGCAAGGGTAGGTTGGAGCCTGCAGGGGAGTTGGTGCTTTCTTTTTAGTTGTAGCTGACTAAACAGGGGGTCATAGCCTCCTACTAGGAGTTTCTGGTGAATTGAGGGAGTTGGTGCTTCCTTGTCAGTTGTGGCTGACTAAACAGGGGGTTGAAGCCTCCTACCAGTTTTTTCTAGTGAATGAGGGTGTGGGTGCATCCTTCCAGTTGTAGCTGGTAAATGGGGTGTGGCAACATCCTTTCATTTGTAGCTGAAGAAAGTTGGGGAATGTCTCTCCATCAATTTGTAGCTTGAAAACAGTTTTGTAAAAGAACTTTTTATTAATTAGAAAAGAGTTGGTGGTTTTTCCCTGTTGGGTTCCACGATAAAATCTTATGTTCATAAGGGTTTGTTGTTCATCATATATTTCTTAATTGAATAATTAATATATGTGCTTAATATGGATGAAGGTAAGAAGATAAAGTAGATAATATTGATTCACCCCCCCCCTCTCAGTATTGTTGGATACCCCATCAATTGGTATCAAATGGAGGTTCCTTTAAGCACAGTCTAACAAACTGGAAGGAAGATCAAATTAAGCACACATGGATGGACAAAATATATACAATGAGAATGGAACTCCAATACTTAGAAAATAAGAATACATATTTTGGAATATAATAATGGAAAGTCATCTAAAGGCATTGGGACATGATGTATCGAATTCAGTGATCACTGATTATTTCCCACCAAATAGAGTAAGGACTCCAACTCAAAAGAAAGCCAAGAAAATTAACTCAATGTTAATGAATACAATCCTTGATGGATTACCTGATGATATCAAAGAGAAGATAGGTGAATGTAACTCTGCAAAAGAACTCTAGGAAAAATTGAAAGACCTCTACTCAGATGAGAAGTCAAATGAAGCATTTCAATCAGAACAAAGTTTAGTCTACAACAATTCTAGTGATGAAGATTGTTTTGAAGAATACTCAGACATTGAAGAAGAAGTCAATATGGAAGTTGATCTTTAAAGTTCTTTGGATGAACTGAGAAAATATAAACAAAGGTGTAAACAACTAAAGCATCAACTTAATACTGTTGAAAAATTAAAGAAAGGGACTGAAGCACTTAATAAAGTTCTCAGTCTACAAAGATCTCCCTCAAACAAATATGTCCTTGGATATGACCACGCACACATAATTAAAGGATCAAGTCCTATTACTCAGATTGAGGTTGAAGATGACATGTCTAGTGATGATACCTCCAAAGAATCTACCCATCCTCCCAAGAAGATGTATCAAATCAAAATAGAAGAATCGGCCATCAATAAAGGTAAAGACTCTCCACAATATTTCGATAGCAATAATGTTGATATTGAATTATCCCTTGTAAGTAGAGAAGAATATTCAAATACAATAATAGAATGTTATGTTAGCATTTATCCCATGGAAGAAGAAGAAGAAAAACTATCAAAGACCAAAGAAAAGGTTGATTGGAGTCTCTCTGAATACCTCTATCACCATAATGAATCAGACTATAGCTATCTTCATGACTACACTCAAGAATTTCTTGAAAAGAGTCAAAAACATGCCTTAGAAATAAAGAAAATGCTCAAGGACAGTAAAAATATAATATATCAACAGGACATTCATTTAGAAGAGAAAGAAGAGGAGATCAAGAGACTGAAAAATGAAATAAGTCAAGCAAAAGAAGAAAAGAAGGAAGATGATGATCCAAGAAAAAACCTTGCAGATCTAAAATAACTAAGGGAAAGCTATGTCAATCTTAAAATCCAACTTGAATAATCCAAAAGGAGAGAAGAGGTAGTAAGGGACCAGTTGGACAAAAAGGAAGAATCTTGTCATAAGATGGAAGCAAAAGTTGTGAATCTTAGAAAGAAGGTTGAGAAGTTAGACACCCAAATCAAGTTCTTGAACAACTCCATGACCCTAGATGAGATATTGGATATTCGGAGATCACCATATGAAAAAAAAAGTCTTGGCCACAGCAAGGAATAAATTAGTAATCTCAAGAAACCTAATGCAAGTCCTTCATTTGTAAAAAGTGAAGACAGGTATGATGCAAGTCCTTCTTTTATAAAAAGGGAAAGAAAGTATGATGCGGGTTCTTCATGTTCAAATAATAAAAGCAACACTACAAAACTTAGAACATCAGATCAAGGAAGACATCCAGAAGCTACTCATACACCTTAAAGCAAGTTCAGAAGATAGACACCTTCATGGATGAATCAAAGAAGGTATGAGAGTATCTTTAACAGTTATTGTTTTTCTTGTAATGAATATGGTCATAAAGCCTTGGATTGTAGGCATCATGGAAGAAAACAAGTCGGTAGGTTCAACAACAATATAATATGTTGTAACTAAAATCATGTTGGACATATTGCTACACAATGTTACACTATGAGATGATATAGTTGTGGTGGATATGGCCACAAAGCCTATAACTGTTGGAACTCAAGAAGATAGCCAATAAGAAATGATTCACACAATATGACAACAAGAGTAAATAAGAAGACATGGAAAATAAAATCTGAAGTAGCAAACAAGAAAGATGAGGAAAATATTGTTCATGAAACTGATGAAGTTAATGATAGGAGTTTGGAGGATGAAACTACTAATAAGGAATATTATCAAGACAAGAATAAAGAAGCTACTAGTGCACATAATAATGACGTTGATGATGAATATCCAACGGTATAACAACAAAAAGAATTGAGTGATGATTATCTCATAAATATTTCAATCCTATTTTAATGGTACACTAAAACTCCTTCTAAAAGAAAAATTAAAAAAAAAAAAGAAAAAAGATCTATGTCTAGAAATCTGCAAAGACTATGCGCAATGAAGCCAATTATCTAATGGATATTCCATCAATTAGTATTAATATTGGAGGGAATCTATAAGCACATCAGTATTCATATTGAATAGAGGTTATATCAGGATTAATAGTAGTAAAACTCCTTGTGAACCCCGTTTTGGAAGAACTCATTCGGTAAAATCCTTCAAAGTCTTTGGAAGCAAAGGTTACATCAAAAGGTTTGATGACAATCTTGGAAAGTTGATGTTATATCTGATGAAGGTATATTTCCTAGATATGCTTCTACCAAGAAAGAATACATATGCTACAACATTAGGTTACATAAGATTGTTGAGAGTGCAGATATCAAGATGGTTGATATAAAAACAATTGGTATCTTAATTAGGGATGGATGAGAATCAATCGGCAAATCCAAGATTTGTTTGAATAAAATGAGCTACAATTGCCGAGTGTTCCAATAAGATAGCGACATACGCAGAAGAATCATTTTGATGTACAAAATGAGGAAAATGACATCCTACAGAAATAACAAGAGAAGAAACCTTGTCAGAAAAGGATACCCTTTTAAAAACAAAGGGGGAGAACATTTAGTAAATTAACAGGGGAAGAAACCTTGGCAGGAAGAGCTACCTTTTCAGAAACAAAGGGGGAGAGTAATCATAAGCAGAGAGAGAGCATATTGATAGGGCGAGTCATTCATTTATGAAATAAAAAGGTTGATTATAGGAGGATCTACCAGTGGATTGAGAAGTACTTATACAGACAGATGATGGAAAATAAACCCTTTTCCATTGATGTCAAAGGGGGAGAGAAACTTCATATAAAGTAAAACTTCATAAAAGGAAAGCATCAACACAGGAGGAGTTTTTTTATATGAAGTTAATGGGTTGACCTCAATGACAAAGGGGGAGATTGTTGGAAATATTTTCATTGATGTCAACAGTCGATGTGATGATCTATTGTTAATGATGAATAACCACAGCTGAGATTTTCATTGATGTCGACGGTCAATGTGATGATCTATTGTTAAATGAAAAATGGTATTGTCATTGATGTCAACAATATATCAATTAAGCAAGAGATGTCAAACAATGTGCAGAGATCAAAAGAGCGAATAGGAGAAGCGAATAATCGAAAGATCAAAATCTCAAAAGGAATATCACATTGCATAGAGAGGAAATACGTGACTATTGTTGATCACAATAGGATCAAAAATGATTCAATGATCAAACGTTTTGAAGGAAGAACGAATTGTAGAGATGTTGTCGGGATCAGTGAAAATACTTAACAGTTGATCAGTGCGCAAAAAATGTGAGAAGCCTCAGGAGCCGTCCGATCAGAATGAGAAGCTCAATATTCGTCCGATCAAGAGTTTGACCATGTTGATCATCTGATACAACACACATCGGTCATTTGAGTGACCGTGGGCTTGAGGACCATTGAAATATCGTGATTGTTGATCTGCTTCAAGAATACCCGTCATTCGTCGGATCTAGTGGATTTGCAAGAAGGATAATACCAGGAGTTAGTTAACACTCCAAAGTAGAAAATGATATGATTCATTGGATCAAGAGAACACGTTGCAAGTGATTGGAATTTCACTGACTCGTAGATCAAGAAATTCAAAGACAGTGTTAAATGAACTTGTGAAACATGAAATCGCAATATGATATGGACCATTGGATCATGGAGCAATGTGGGTCATCAATCCGATGAGAGTGGAATATCGGATATCGGGAAATCAGAAGTCGGAATAAGGGAGGTGCTCTAACCTCTGAAATATCGAAATGTGAAATTGCGATTAGATCCATACCATTGGATCGAGGAAAGTTGACGATCGTTGATCTTCTTTGAGAGCCTCAGTAGTCATCGGATTAAAATTGATTCCCATCATCCGTCAGATCATATCAATGTGGAAGGATAGGATAAGTAAGGTTATGAGGTTGTGAGTTCAAAGTGTTGAAACCCCGTTAGTCGTCGGATCACCGAGGCCATGGACCAGTGATCTATCATGAAGCATTTTCAAAGTTTCATAGTCTTCGAGAGAGGTAACTTATATCAGGACTTCGTGATATGCGAAATCGCGATGTACTCCTCTGGCTTGGCCCTTGGTCACAGATAGTGGTCACATAGTCGAAGGATGAGGTTAAGGAAGGAGCTAGCCTCCATTTTGGAATTTTGGATACCAGGAGTTGGAGGCATTAAGGAGACTCACGACAGAATCCCCGAAGTGCAGAAGTGTGAAGCACTTTGTGGATAAGCACTTGGTCACCACCGATGGTCAGGAGAAGGGAAGGAGCTAGTGCAGCCAAGCTCTATTTCAGCGATCATGACATGGAGTGTCGAGACCCTTCATCACAAGAATTATGAAATGTGAAATCGTGATAAGATAAGGACCGTCAATTTGGAGTACACAACGAGGACCATTAGATCAGGGTTGTGGGTCATCGAACCACGTCAGCAAGGACACGTAGAATAGTTAGACACTGACAAGTGTCAAGTTGAATCAATAGATCAGGTACATGTAACTCACAAATCTGAGTGACACGTGGCAGCTACTTGGCCCATGCCAAGTCATGAAGTGACATCAGCAATTTAAATAAGATCAGGACTGTCGGATCATCCAAAATAGATCTCAATCATTAGATGTTCAAAGAGCCATCAGGGTTCTGGATGCACGGTATAATTCTCTAGAGGGAGAAGTGTCGATAGCCATGTGCCATTGGATCCAGTGAAGCTGCAAGGGGGGATAAGGGACGAGAGTCATTTAACTCTCGAAAGATCAGGAGAGGTAGAAAGCCATCGATCTAAGAAAGGATCGAACCGTTGGTATCTTTCATGAAATCGACACTCGGGAGTTTTGTCATGTTCCACATCTCGATGTCTCGATAGGTGAAGTCCCAAAATTTCGTCAGCTATCCATCTCAACACCTGATCAAGTATTGGCCATCAGATTAAGGAAAGAAAGGATCAGTTTAATGTTTAAAGTAGACCGTTGATCTATCTCTGCTAAATAGACGTGAACCATCTGATCATATCGGTGATATCACAATAGGGAGTTTTGAGAAGTTGGAAATCACGAAGACTCGAAGGGAAAAGTGCTAAAATTATGACAACCATCTATCTCACTAGAAGATCGTTTCCTGACCATTGACTCAAATAAAGTGCTCAAAGCATGTTTTCGGTCTAGCACCTGGTCCCCGTTGTTGGTCATATGCTATAATAGTTTTAAAGGGATATCGCTATAGTTGATAAATCCTGTGGTTATGTATGGCACAGTCATATGAAATCGTTTGAATGGAGCACCTCATACAGATTTCATTTGACAGAGTTACACCAGAACAATACAGAGAATTGATAAATGATCGAATATGGTTTTTTGGTGAACTGAGAATGCAACAGTTAACATGAGTACGATCTAATGAGTCGATCCATGTCTGTGATCAACTCATCACAAAAATTAACCAATACACACTCATGATTAAAAGAGAATAAATCATGAAAATATGAATAAAAAATAAAAAGGAAAAATGATATTAATTAAAGTTTATTTTATCATTTTAAATGAAAAGATACAATGGTTCAAATAAAGGGACATGATCTTTTAAATTTCACACCTATTTGAAGATTATATAAATGAGAAAAAGTGGTGAGAATAATGTGTCTCTGTGGTTCACATTAGAATATCTAAAATAGGAGTAGAGTCCAAGATGAAGAACTCTTAGTTCTAAGGTGCCTGTCAATGTCTAATTGAATATCAAGAACAAAAGAATACAAAGCAGAAATTATGTAATCCAGAACTTGATAAAGAAGACCATACAAGTAGAGGCTACAGCAGACAAGTAGAAAGTATAGCAATGGTTGCATGAGTCAAATTCGATGAAGAGAAGAAGAGATTGAATTGCATTATAAACTAAGGGTGGTTGGGTGGTGTAAGGGTAGGTTGGAGCCTACAGGGGAGTTGGTGCTTCCTTGTCAGTTGTAGCTAACTAAACAGGGGGTCGTAGCCTCCTACTAGTTGGTGCTGGTGAACAAAGGGAGTTGGTTCTTCCTTGTCAGTTGTGGCTGACTAAATAGGGGGTTGAACACTCCTACTAGTTGTTGTTGGTGAATGAGGGTGTGGGTGCATCCTTCCAGTTGTAACTAGTAAATGGGGTGTGGAAACATCCTTTCATTTGTGGCTAAAGAAACTTGGGGAATGTCTCTCCATCAAGTTGTAGCTTGAAAACAGTTTTGTAAAAGAACTTTTTATTAATGAGAAAAGAGTTGGTGGTTTTTCCCTGTTGGGTTCCACGATAGAATATTGTGTTCATAAGGGTTTGTTGTTCATCATATATTTCTTAATTGAATAATTAATATGTGTTCTTAATATGGATGAACGTAAAATGAAAAACTAGGCAATACTAATTCACCGCCCCCTCTCAGTATTGTTGGATATCCCATCAAAAAGTTCATCGCAATATCCACGAAAATCTTATTTTAACCTAGTCGATTATTTTGTCCCAATAGCAACGAACTTTCATGGCAATAGTGACGAAAATTTTGCCTATCTCATTGGTCGGTGTTAACGGCTAGTTGACTATTTGATCTATATATACGTGACTTTAAGAGACTTTGTGACACAATTTCTATAGTTGCAACATTGTTCTTGGCTTTTGTTTGAGCTGTTTATTTTTTACGTCACCCACTGGTTGAACAAATCCAATTCTCAATGTACATAGCTCCGATTTTGAACTTTCAGGGTTAGTATGTTATTTTCTATTGATGTACTCACTTAACTTGTAAATTTTTGTTCAAATGTCGAAATTTCATGTAGCTTGTTTTTTCCTTGATAATATATTATATGTGTAGTACCATATTTCATGTCTTTGGTTTTTGGATCTAGTTAGTATATTCTATGGAAAAGGGTATGTGGATTCCATAATATTCTAGGTTTATGGAATCCACATACTCTTTTCCCTTCAATTGTAGCTATAATGTCTCTCTCTTTTCATTGATAAAGATATGGAATTGCTCTTGAAACTCAACCCCGATCGGTGAAATGATAGTAATTGATTTTCATTTTCTTCTCTCTTTTATTTTTAAGACCTAACAAAAAAACACCAAAAAAGATTTATTGAATCTTTGATACCACTTGTGACATCCCTAGTACCCAAAAGGGATGACACTTTCATAAATTGAAAATAATATAATAGTGACAATAATGGTTGGGATACTTGCACACCTAATGCTTGGCTAGCACTTACTAATTCAATTAAATGAAGGAATAAATATCCATGAATAAAATATTGAAGTTGATTGTTATATTGATAAATGATAAGTTATGGTATATATAAGATAGGGAGGAAACTCATGTTTATAACAACAAGGGTAATAGCTGCAATATATTGTAACATTTCCCTCTTCCGCATAAATTCTTTGTTATCCTCAACATTTCCCTCTTCCGCATATATATTAAGAGAAATATTAATAACATTTCCCTCTTCCGCATAAATTATTTGCTATCCTCAACATATTGTAATAAATAATGGGTAGGTTGGCATTAGTGAGAAACTGAGAATAGGTACTATGGCCATTTGGAGGATATAATTGAGTGTGATTTTAATTCCTTTAAAATATTTTGGTTTGAGGTTAAATGGTACAGGCTACAAATGCATGAACGTGATCCTGAAAGAACTGTTATTGAGCACAATAATGGATTTACCATTGTTAATACAAGGGCATTTGAACCGGGTACAGAGCGTTATGTTCTTCCAAGTCAATGTGAGCAATTATTTTACTCAGAGGTACCTGGTAAAGCAGGTTGGTCATATGTTGTTAGATATGATCCAAGAGGAAGACCAGTAATGTACAATAATGTAGCCAAGGATGAATATAATAACAAGGAAGAAGATCATTATTATGCAAATCAAGAGCAGGTGGCTCATGTATTCGATGTGTCAGATGAAGAAGTTGAAGAAGTTGATCATCCAAATGTAGGAGATGACAATCTCATTGACGATATCGATAACTATAGTAGCGAAAATGGCATTGATGATGATGTTGATAGGAATGATCCTTTCACCAATATTGATTTTGAACCAGATCCTAATATAGATGTTTAGCTGGATGAAGAAGAAGATGACTGATATTTAATTGTTGAAAAGAAGAGTTATGTGTTTATATCTTTTATATGATCTGTATATGTTTTTATTTTGTATAATATAATATATGAAACATGTTCTTTAGAATTTCAAATTAGGTAATATGGGGAAATTTAGAGTGATGTGAGGGGGTGGGGCATAATTAGAGCTTCCACCTTCACGTGGTTGCCCCTATTTAGTAGAGAATGAATTATTCTTGAAACCAAGAGGAGCTTTGCGCGACTGTGCCTAATCATACCAACGATGTAGGTATGTCCATCATCAATTCATCATTATCATTCTCAAAATTATCATTCTCCAAATATCTTATACAAATTTTACAAGGAAATTGTACTAGGACTAGACACAGGCAACAGTGACCTGTGAATGGGGCAAACATTGAAAGTTTTTCAAATTGTTTCTGACTGCATTAAAATTTGACATGGATAGACTATTTGCATGCCTTAAAGATATGGGAGGGTTTCTGGACTCAAATTTGACTCACACACGCACTTTCTTCCATCATCAGTTCATCATGTAAACCATAAACCCTAATTTAGTGGAATAATCAATTTGTTCCCAGTGAATGGATGTGTTGTTGTTGACATGGAATGGGACAACACATGTACCTTCTTAATTTTATTCCTTCACTTAATGTGGGCCTGGTGATTCCTAGCCTTGAATTGAAAGTTGCCTCTAGTCTTAGTCGTCACCCTTCATAAATGTTGTCACCCAACGATCATTATATAATAAGGTTGGAGGCATGTTGTCATTGGGATCATGAGGCTTTATAACCCCACAGTAACAAGAGACATTAATTGATCAACTTTGACTAGATTGAAAGGTGCGTGCAATTGAAAATACTAACAATCCAAAACTAAAAGGGATCAATACACTGACTGTCAATGAGAGGTGATCTCGCCGTGGTGTGTAGGAATAGGCCTAGCACCTTAAAAATTATCATTCTCCAAATATATTATACAAATTTTACAAGGAAATTGTACTAGGACTAGACACGGGCAACAGTGACCTATGAATGGGGCCAACGTTGAAATTTTTTCAAACTGTTTCTGACTACATTGAAATTTAACATGGATAGACTATTCACATGCCTTAATGATATGGGAGGGTTTCTGGACTCAAATTTGACTCACATGCCCACTTTCTTCCATCATCAATTCATCATGTAAACCATAAACCCTAATTTAGTGGAGTCGTCGATTTGTTCCTAGTGAATGGATGCGTTGTTGTTGACATGGAATGGGACAACACATGTACCTTCTTAATTTTATTCCTTCACTTGATGTGGGCCTAGTCATTCCTAGCCTTGAATTGAAATTTGCCCCTAGTTTTAGTCGTCACCCTTCATAAATGTTGTCACCTAACGATCATTATATCAGAAGGTTGGAGGCATGTGGTCATTGGGATCATGAGGCTTTATAGCCCCACAGTAACAAGAGATATTAATTGATCAACTTTGACTAGATTGAAAGGTGTGTGCAATTGAAAATACTAACAACCCAAAACTAAAAGGGATCAATACACTGACTGTCAATGAGAGGTGATCTCACTATGGTGTGTAAGAATAGGCCTAGCACCTTCAAAATTATCATTCTCCAAATATCTTATACAAATTTTACAAGGAAATTGTACTAGGACTAGACACGGGCAACAGTGACCTGTGAATGGGGCCAACAT
>JZKD02S2240569.1:361258-371840 GCA_000966675.3 Picea glauca
TGACTCACTCATGCAATCCATGTGTTTTTTTGTAAGTAATATTCCTAATTATTCTTTGTGTAGATTGTCATATTGGTATCCTTGCTTCTAATACAACTTCATGATAACACATGCTTCCAATATTTGGTTGATTAGTGCCTTGATTATTTGTAGGGGATATATATATATATATATACAATAATCTTGTTAATCTAAAATATCTACATATTTTCTCTAGCATCCATCTTTCAATAGAAATGTCAGCTACACCTGTGGACCTGCACACCTGCTACACTTGTGGACCTGCACACTTGCTACACTTGTCATCAATGAATTATTTCCTATCTTTTTGAATGCCAAGGTAACCATCCCACTCGGGACAAATCACTATCCTAAGTTGTTTCTAAAAAGAACTTATTGTATCTTGTTGAGAAAGTAGAGACATTGTAATATGGCATTACCATATTACATTGTAATATAGTATACCATATTACAATGTAATATGGTAATACCATATCCCGTGTATTTATTTATTTTAAAACTTAAAGGATGCGTCGCAATATCGACAATAGTTCGTCGGAACCCATTTTTTATTTTGAACAACCTTGGCAATAGAGATGAAAGTTCGTCGCAATTTGCCACGATTTTCCGTCGCACATACAACATCTACGTCATAAGTTTGGTCTTGGCATATATTTTTGTCGCTATTTCCATGCCTTTTCGTCACAATTTTCCATGGTTTTGTGTCGCACATACAACATCTTCGTCGTAAGTTTTTGTCTTGGCATAAATTTTCGTCGTTATTGCCACGCTTTTGCGTTGCAATTTGCCACAATTTTGCGTCGCACATACAACATCTGCGTCATAAGTTTTTCTCTAAGCATAAATTTTCGTCGCTATTTCCACACTTTTTCGTCACACATACAGTATCTGCATCATAATTTTTTTCTCTTGGCATAAATTTTCTTCGCTATTGCCACACTTTTTCGTCGCAATTTTCCACGGCTTTGCATCACACATACAACATCTGCGTCGTAATTTTTTGTCTTGTCATAAATTTTCGTCACTATTTCCACGCTTTTGCATCGCAAATTTCCACATTTTTTTACATTTTCATCTTGATGGTGATGACACGTGGAGAGATAATTTTGTCGTTGTTTCCACGAACACCTGGTTCGTGGATATAGCGAAGAAAAAAAATATTTTCTTTAGTGGAAATTGCGACATATAAGTGTGGCAATAACAATGAAAAACCTTCACAAATTTGTTCATATGTACTAGTGTATGTCTTCTACATCTTTGAGTGGTTGTTTATACTATGTAATATTCATTGATGACTTCTCTCGGAATTCTTGTATTTTATTCATGAAGACCAAATGATAGGTCTTCAATCAGTTCCAAGAGTTTAAATCTCTTGTGGAGAACTAGACTGGGAGGAAAATCAGAGTTCTAAGGAAAGATAATGGGGATGAGTATACCTCTAAGGAGTTTAATGACTTATGTGTAGGAGAGGGCATCAAGAGAGAGTTTATTGTTTCTTACAACCCACAAAAGAATGGGGTTGTTGAGAGGAAGAACATGGCCATAGTTGGTGCTGTGAGAGCCATGTTGCACGATCAAGGGCTGCCACTTTTTCTTTGGTCCAAGGCATGTTATACTCCAGTCTATCTGCAGAACAGGAGTCCACATAGAGAATTGGTGGATAATACTCCTAAGGAGGTGTTCTCTAGGAAGAAGCCTGATGTTGGGCACTTTAGTATTTTTGGTGCCTTACATATTCACATGTTCCTTCTGAGAAGAGGACAAATCTATAAGCCACGACAGAAAAGGGGATTTTTTTTGGGTATAGAGAGACTTCAAAGGATTTATGCATATACGTCCCTTCCTTGAGGAAGACAATTTTGAGAAGGGATGTGATATTTGAGGAGGATGGATCCTTTAGGAAGTCACAAGGGATTGAGAGGGGTGAGCATTCATCACCTCAGATTTAGGTGAGTCCACAACAGACTTCAGTGACACATAGTTTAGGTCTACCATCTTCGGTTACGACTGGACCACAAGTTACAGGGCCACAGATGTCAGGATCATAGGTTACTGCTCGACAAGTTTTAGGATCAAGTTCTCATGATTCTACTTCAGGTTCACAGTCTTCAGGAGATTGGGTTGAGGAGGGAGAGTCCCCTCTATGGGACACTACTTCATAGAGGAGGAAGCCCAAGTGGCTTTAGGACACTTTGAGGGAGGCATAGGGTTCAGTGGGGAATCCCAGATAGACTATGAGGGAGATTAAACCTCCTGAGAGATTTTGGAGCTACATTGCGATGGTGAGCAACATCAGGGAGTCTGAGCCTTCCACATTTGAGGAGGCTGCTAGCATACAGGTTTGGAGAGATTCCATGATGGAAGAGTACAGTTCCATCATGAAGAATGATGTTTGGGAAATTGTTCCTAGACCCGAAGGGGAAGTCAGTGGTGACTTCCAGGTGGCTCTACAAACTCAAGTATGTTGCATATGGCAGAATTGAGAAGTACAAAGGTCATTTTGTGGATCAGGGGTTCTCACATATTGAGGGAGTTGACTATGATGAGACCTTCTCTCCGGTTGCTAAATATACTTCAATTAGGGCAGTGATCTTTATTGCAGCAAAGATGGGTTGGGAGATCCATCAGATGGATGTGAAGATAGTATTTCTGAATGGTATCATCCAGGAGGTGTACATTGATAAACCATTGGGATTTTAGGTGCATGGGAGAGATTCTCATGTGTGCAAACTGAAGAAGGCATTGTATGGGCTGAAACAAGCTCCGAGAGCTTGGTATTCTACGATCGATGCCTACTTGTAGGAATTGGGATTTGAGAAGAGTGAGTCAGATCCCAACTTATACTTAATTATGGTTGGAGAGGATTCTCTCATACTCTTGCTATATATTGATGATATTTTCATTACAGATATTGAGAGGCTCATTACTAGATGCAAGGAGAGACTTTCTTCAGAGTTAGAGATGATAGATATTGGATTGATGCACATTTTTTTGGGATTGGAGGTTTGGCAGGAGCCTGGACACATCTTCTTGGGATAGGGGAAGTATGCTTGTGACATTCTGAGGAGATTCTAGATGGAAGATTGTAGTCCCATGAACACACCCATGATTAATAACTAGAAGAAGCTTCATGCTTCTGAGTCACAGTTGGTAGATTCCACTTTATATCGTCAGTTGATCGGTTCATTGATGTATTTGGTCAGCACCATACCAGATATTTGTTTTGCTGTCAACACTCTTAGTCAGTTCATGGTGGAGCCTAGGAGAGTGCATTGGGTGCCAGCAAAACATGTGCTCAGGTATCTTTGTGGTACTGTGGATTATGGTATGGACTATTTGAGAGGGGATGGAGTTCGATTGGTGTCCTATAGAAATTCAAATTGGGTAGGATGTGTTAGTGACAAGAAGAGTACTTTTGGATGTTGTTTCAGATTAGTCTCAAGATTGGTGTCTTGATTTAGTCGAAAGAAAAAATTAGTGGATTTGAGTTATGCAGAGGCTGAGTATATGGCTTCCATTCAGGCTAGTTGTGAGTCCCTTTGGCTTCGTAATTTTTTGGTGGGATTATTTGGTGTGCATTTGAGGCCCACTATGATTTACTGTGACAATCAGAGTTGTATTAAACTCTCAGAGAATCCAGTTTTTCACGACAGGTCTAAGCACATTGAGATTTGATATCAATTCATACAGTATTATGTTTAGAGAGGAGCAATTGAGCTACAGTACATATCTACAGATGAGCAAGTTGCGGACATATTCACCAAAGCCTTGGGAAAAGGAAATTTTGTATTCTTTAGGGAAAAGCTTGGAGTGGTGAGTAACACTTTCCTCAGTAAGAGGGAGTATTAAAATAATTTAAAAGTACCTAGGAAAATGTTTCTCATCACCTAGGTGCCTAAGGGGTGAGAAAGGGCCTAATTTGGACCCTAGTCATTTAATTTATGAGATGTAAATTAAAAGTGACTTTTTGGACTTAGGGAAAGTGGGTGACTTAAGTGATTTAATATCCACCACTCATCTCATCTAATCTCAACCGTTGGATGAGATGACTTTTCTCCTTCCCTCCATTGAGTCGATTAGGGTAGCAGGGCACACCCATTCTTGGGTTGTTCATTCATTTTTGAGAGAGCATGAGAAAATATAGAGGTTGAACTTGAGAAGGAGGAGCTTGTTGAGTGTTGGCATGAATTCCAAGATAGAAGTACAACATTGATTCCAAAGAAGAAGGTATAGATAGCTAGAGGTCATATGGTACAAATTTTGGGAGGTCGTACCACTGAAGAAGAGCACAATCCATACAACAAGGTACAACACACACTTTGAGGCAGCGTGGCATAGATTTCAAGGAGCATTTAATGATGTAAAATTTTTACAACAAACTCAGAAAAAGGGGGCATGAATTTTGATATAGTCCATACAACATTTAATTCTATGACATTCGTACACTCATACGGATTTATGGAACATAAATCGAGGATCATTATGTACAGAATTTAATGCTGAGACAGTCATACAACAATATGAATTTCTAGCACAGATTTCAAGGAGTTGCAATTTGGGGATTTTCTGAAGGAGATTTGCTTAAAAACTTATGAGATAAGTTTGTGAATTTTTGCTGAGAATAAGACTTTTGCAAAATAATAAAAATCCATCTCTCACTGGTTTTCCCCTTGTGGGATTTTCCAGGGTTGTTGTGAGACCAAAAATATCTGTACAAATAATTTTATGAATATTGTGATGTTGATATATTTTATTTCTATGTTAAATATTGTTCAGAATCCTCATGTTTCAGTTCTGAAAATTATGTTTATTTGTTGATTATTTATGGCTATCATAAATCTGGATTTTGGGCATTAGACACTGATAAAAATCAACGAGACTTGAAACTGGGTGGGGTCTGAAATTTTACAGGTTATAGTTTTTTTTACCAAGGAAATCCTCGCAGAAAACCCTCCAAGTAATTTCCCATGATCCATAGATGCTAAACGAGATAAAACGTCATCCCTAATTGATATAGATGGATATTGGTGTCCACCCACCTTTTCCACTAATTTAGAATGGTTCTACATCTTGGCATTTTTTCTACGGGATTTCAAGTCCCAAAATTTTGGGGCCTTTTTGAGGCCCTAAATGACATTGATTTGGTGTGGCAACACCTAGCAGGGACATGCTAGGCCAAACAAAACATGTAATCCTCAGTTAGACCTTTTTGGTGGGGTAATGAGTGCCCCAAACATAGATCGTATGCAAATGTTTCACCCCCAAGAAGTTGACGTATGAACTAACCACATTGAGGCCCACAAGAATTTTTGTGTTGCATCTTTTGGGGTTAGGGTTTTATATGTTTAGGGTTTTCTCATTGATTTTTTATGTTAAAATCAATTTTCTCCTCTTTGTAATCAGCTTCTTATGAATGATCATAGCCAACACATCTCTCTCTTTAGAGATAAACTACCACCATTCTAGCTAGCTTGTGTGCTTTGCATTTTATAGTGTTTTGTATTCCAAATAGTCATTAACAAAATCTGAGTTTAACTGTATTACTGTGTTTTTTGAAATATATCTGTGTGTTTCCTTTTTATATCTCTTCCTTCATGGTGTCCTCAATATAATATGGATCAGTGGTATCAAAGCAATCTATTCTTTGTTGTTTCTCTATGCATGTCTCCGACGAGGTTAGGCTATTGAGATTTTGGTCTCAATTTGGTTGAGCTTGGGGAAGAACACTCCTTCCATCCCAAGCATCCTCCTATGACAAAAGAAAAGAGAGATGATGGAGTATGAGATCCTATCAAACTGTTTCTCAAGAAAGCGCTCGCACGACAGAGGAACAAGATGATGGATAATTTCTCCCAAATCCTTTGATGGTTTCCAACAAGAATGAAGGCACCTTCAACCAGTAGTCACCTCAGAGGTGTGATGCCCTTTAAGGTACTAGTTAAATTTTATATTCCTTTATTTGAAGGCTAGATAGAGGTTGATGCTTTGGAAAAATGGTGAAGTCTGCTAGAGGGTTATTTCTCTGTCAAAATATTTTCAAACAGTGAAAAAATCACCTTCGTGCTCCTTAAATCCCTTCCTCGTGTCATAGATTGGTGGGAGACTTACAATGAGAAGTTGTAAAATATGAATCTACAAATTTTGGGCCAATACTCACTTGGGAAACTTTTGTTGATGCCCTCAAGGAGTAATACTTCCCTATTGGAAATTATGATGACCAATACATGAGATGGACAACTCTTAATCAGGAGAGAGAGACCAGATGGTGCCAGAGTATACCAACATATTCCATACCTTGCGCACAAATTTGGGTATTAAATACTACGAGAAACACCTATTCCTGAAGTACCAAAGTGGCCTACATAGGTACATCCAAACAAATATGGAGTTCCTAGACATATCCTCACTAGGAGCCTCTTACCAATATGTTGTCAAGATTGAGAAAAAGTTCTAGCAAAAGAATAAGCAGGATTTCAGTTCTACAAACCCATTGCAGTAGAAGCATGGTAAAGGTGACCCTAACTCCCATAGCATAGGATGAAGAAAGGATGGCTAGCCCTAGGACAAATAGTCCAAGACACAAAAAAAGAAGAGTAACGAGAAGTCGAAAAAGAATACTGGAAAGTGGTGTGAGTTCCAAAAAATCCCTTAGCACAACATTAATGAATGTTACTCCAAACAATCATTGTTGGATGAGATGAAATCCTCATAGTTGGATGTCGACTTAGAATCTAATTCAAAACTGGATAAGGGAAGCTAGATCATTGACATAGAACCCAGTTTCACCATCGCTACCACAAAAGTCTAGCGAGAGGAACCAGGGGATCCTTGTAAGTTTTAAACCTGTGAAGCAAAGAAATGCATATAGATTCTTAAGAAAAACAAAAATTAATCAATGGCTCATACACATAGTACACATAGATTTACGTTGGAAACCCTTCATCGGGCGAAATCCAACGTTCCTTGGTTCTGCACCTTTCAAATTGTCATTGTATTAATTTCACCATTCACCATACAATATATACAATGTTTTAGGTATTCTGTAGCTACAAAACCCTAATCCATTAATCCGGGATTATTTTTAGAAAACCGCTAAAAATAGAAAAATCTGCTAAAATAGCAAAAACCGTTATAACCATTATTTTGGGATCGTCAAACGTAGTTTTCAAATTTGATGCGCCCACACACACCCATGCAAAGAATATAATACATACCCAACATTCTTTGACTTGTTTTTTTCTTTTCATACAGGGGTTCACATGATTATATAGTCAACAATCCAGGGTAGCAATGCCCATTGTTACTCTACACCAGGAGAAATTTGTTGTGCTCATAGACTTTGTCAATGAATCTGCAACATTCTTCAAAGTGTCAACCTTTTCCAGCAACACCTTCTTTTCTTCAACCATGTCTCTCACAAAGTGATACTGAACATCAATATGCTTTGTCTCTAAATGATAAGGAGGGTTCTTTGCCAGGAAGATTGCACTCTGACTATCACAATCTAATCTCACTACTTTTTGTACCACCTCAATACCTGAACACAATCTATGTAACCACACTGCTTCCTTTCTTGCATGAGTGGCTGCCATGTATTCAACTTCTTTAGTTGAGAGTGCCACTATAGCCTGTCTTTTTCTCATCCAACTGATTTCTCCTCCAAATATCTTAAACACATAACCACTTGTAGATCCTCTGTGATCCAGATCTCTAGCCTAGACTGCATCAACAAACCCATGTATTTCCACCACTCTGTCCAATCCTAGTCTTCCTTGGTAGCAAAATCCATAGTTGGTAGTGCCACGAAAATACATGAAGACCCTCTTTACTGTTGTCCAATGCTCCTTCCTTGGTTTTGACATATACCTTCTCAAAACTCCCACTACATGTGCAATGTCTAGTCTAGTACAGACCATTGCATACATCAAACTGTGAACTGCACTGGCATATAGAACATGGGACATGTCTTCTTCTTCTTCTTTTGTCTTGGGACATTGATCTGTAAATAACTTTACACATATAGGAATAGGAACCTTGATCTGTTTACTTCCATGCATACTAAACCTCTGCAATATTGTCTCAACATATTTTCTCTGATTCAACCAGAGTTTCCTGTTTGCATGATCTCTTTTAATATTCATTTCCAGAATGAAGTTAGCAGCACCGAGATCCTTCATGTCAAATTTGGAGGATAGTTTTGATTTCACCTCCTTGATAACATCCATGTTATTTCCTACCAACAACATGTCATAAACATAAAACATTATATAAATGAAGTGATTACCAACCTGCTTGGAATATACACAGTGATCATCCATGCTTCTCACAAATCCCAATCCAAGGATGTATGTGTCAAATTTTTGGTACCACATCCTAGGTGATTGCTTCAGACCATATAGTGACTTATTTAGCTTACATACCAGCTCTTTATTTCCCTTCACTACAAAGCCTTATGGATGCTTCATGTAGATTTCTTCTTCCAAATCCCCATGTAGGAATGATTTCTTCACATCCATCTATTCCACTTCAAGATCAAAAGAAGTAGTAATAGATAAAAGAAATATAACATAAGTTAACTTAGCAACAAGATAAAAAATATCACCAAAGTCAATTCCCTCTACCTAGGAATAACCTTTTGCTACTAACCAATCTTTGTATTTCTCCATTTTTCCTTCTGCATTAAACTTCTTTTTAAATGACCATTTGATACCAACAAAGTTTCTTCCAGCTGGAAACGCAATTATATCGTATGCCTCATTCTTATCCAAGGCATCCATTTCTTCAACCATGGCCTTCCTCCAGAGTTTACTATCCTCTGAATTCATTACTTCTCTAATAGTTCAGGGATCATCATCAGTAATAGATAAAGAAAAATTACAACAAAAATCAGGTGGACTATACCTTTATGTTTGCCTTCTTTCCCTCGTTGATCTCCTCAATACTGGGGTATGAGATTCTTCTTCTTCTACTTCATCTTCTTTAGATGATTCATATTTTGCATCATCCAACTCAATATCTATTTTCTCAGGTTCTTATTTCCCTGATAGGAATTCTTGTTTGGAAACATCTTTTACCTCTTTAAACACAACATCCTAGCTGTAAACAGTTTTCTTAGTTTCTGGGTTCCAAAACACCATCTGTAACCTTTCAAACCATCTTTATAACCAATAAAGATACACTTTTCATCATTTTTATCCATCTTACTCCTATTTTCCTTTGGAACATGTACATAAGCATCACAACCAAACACTCTAATATGTTCAAGAGAAGGCTTCTTTCCATTACATACCTCGTGTGGAGTTTTATCATCCAACACTGATGAGGGAGATCGATTGACCAGGTAACATGTTGTACCCACTGCCTCTACCCAGAATTCTTGTCCTAACTCGTCACCATTGAGAATGTTCCTTTCTTTTTCCATTAGTGTCTTGTTCATCCTTTCTGCAACTCCATTCTGTTGAGGTGTGTATGGATTATTCTTATTCCTTTCTATACCACACTTCTTACAGAATTCTTCGAATTCATTTCCGCAGAATTCTCCACCATTATCTGTCATGAATACCTTTATTTTCTTCTCTATCTGATTTTCTACTAGAGCCTTAAACTCTTTAAATTTATCAAATACCTTAGATTTATTTCTAAGAAAATAAATCCATGTGTTCCTTGAGAAATCATCTATGAATGAAACATAATACAAAGATTTACCTAGTGATGGAACAGGCACAGGTCCAAACACATCACTGTGTATCAACTCTAAGATCCCCTTTGCACTTGTAGCACCAGATGGGAATCTTACTCGATTCTATTTTCCATATATGAAATGTTCACAGAAATCAAAATCCAGAGTGAAATTAGACATACCTTCAACCATACCTTTACCGTGTAGTGTTCGAAGGCCCTTTTCTCCAATATGCCCCAGTCTTTGATGTCACAACATGGTCTTCTTTCCAAGGACAATATTGGTCTTGTCTTATTTATTTATCTTCTCAGGGACAATAGAATTGTTACACCCATTAGTATAAGTTCTTCCCAACAACTTGTAAAGAGTTCCACACCAAACTCCCCTCATCAACACCATTACTCCTCGTACCATCTTGCAAATTCCCTTTCCCAATACAGTATCCACTCCTACATCATCCAACTTGCTTACAAAAATTAGGCTCTTGGATATTTTTGGAATGTGCATTACCTAGGGAGAATCCTTCCATCTTTAAGTATCAACTTAACCCTTCCACGTCCCATGATTTTGGCTGTCAAGTCATATCCTAGGAATACATCACCACCATCATATTTTTCATATTCACGGAACCACTCCCTGTGAGGGTTCATATGGTATGGTTCACCTGAGTCAATTAACCATACATCACAGTTTGCATGTGTACATGTAGATGTGAAGTAAACATCACCTCCTTCTTTAGTGGAGGTTTTTGCCTCTATGGAAGAGGTACTATCATATCCCTTTGGTTTATCAACCTTCTTAGACTTGCAATCTTTCATATAATTCCTTGTTTTAACACACTTCCATCATTTCCTCAAATATTTTCCTTGAAACTTAGATCTA
>JZKD02S2240569.1:371883-402614 GCA_000966675.3 Picea glauca
CCATGATTATTGTCTTGGGTACGACCTATTACAGATAAATAATCTTTGTTATGACCATCCATGCTTTTCCGCCTCGTCTCTTCAAATAACAAGGATGAAACTACATCCTCAAACTTCAATGTAGGTTGAGTGGTACTACCAATTTCTACAACCAAATTATCCCAAGAGTCTGGCAAAGAATATAATAAAGTAATACATGTATCTTCTTCTACAATCGTAATATTAACAGAGACAAGTTGACTTACGAGATTATTAAAGGCATTTATATGTTCTTTCATAGAATCTCCATCTTCCATCCTAAGATGATACAAATTCATTCGAAGAAACAATTTGTTTACCAGGGACTTGATTGATACAAATTCCCTAACTTATCCCATAATTCCTTGGATGTAGATTCTCCCGAGACATTCAACAACACCGAATCTTCCAAGCAGAGTCGAATAGTACTCCTTTCTCTTATGTCCAACTTCTCCCAATCTTCCTTCAACATACCATTAGGTGGTGTACTAGTAGTTTGTGTACAAGTCGACTATGTGCCAGTAGGTTGCGTACCAGTAGGTTGTGTACCAGGATCCACAGTGATCCATTATTATTTGTCTACAATAAGGTCCTCCATCTTGAGCTTCCATAGCTCAAATTTTTTACCATTGAACTTCTCTATATTGATTTTAGAAGAGCTCACCATTCCTATTTCTACACTCGAATCACCACTGCAAAAGCTCCCACTAAACCCAAGTT
Organism: Picea glauca; assembly: GCA_000966675.3. NCBI lineage: Eukaryota > Viridiplantae > Streptophyta > Pinopsida > Pinales > Pinaceae > Picea > Picea glauca. The sequence goes on from JZKD02S2240569.1 coordinate 372,622, forward strand.
TATCACATACCCAAGATAAACTTGATCTATCAAGACAGAACCAAACCCTTAGCAACAAAGGCATCCCTCTGAAGCCAAAAAAGATCTTTGATACCACATGTAAGTTTTAAACCTATGAAGTAAAGCAATGCATATAGATTCTTAAGAAAAACATAAATTAATCAATGGATCATACACATAGTGCACAGAGATTTACGTTGGAAACCCTTCACTGGGCGAAAACCAACCTTCCTTGGTGCCGCACCTTTCAACTCTTCATTGTATTAATTTCACCATTCACCATACAATATATACAATTTTTTAGGTATTTCGTAGCTACAAAAACCTTAATCCCTTAATCCGGGATTATTTTTAGAAAATCTCTAAAAATAGCAAAATCTGTTATAACCGCTATTTTGGGAGTTCTCGAATATGACGCGCCCACACACACCCATGAAAAAAATATAACACATACCTGAAGAAAGGGAGTGCCTCTTCCACTCATAAATGTGGGTGAAGGGGACTTCCCTCCATTTCATTGTTGATAGGGGTATCCAGAAGAACCCAATATCAACAAAGGTTGTCAAGAGGTTGAACCTAACAACAATGCCACATCCTCAACACCATCGGTTGGCTCAATCAAGGAAGATACATCTGCATTAGCCAGTAATGTTTCTTGCACTATGACATAAAACCCTTCAAAGGTGAGGTATTGTGTGATGTCCCCCCCCCCCTTGAAGTTTGTGATGTTCTGTTAGGACAACCATATATGTGGAAGCATCATATTGTTTAGGAATCTAGGCCCTGTAGTGTCATTATTACTTTGGTAGGTCAAATCTACAGGGTACTCGAGGCAATCCCAACTATTGTGGTATCTTTGATCTCTACAAAGCAATCGAGAAAGGTAGTCTCTTAGACCGAGAGAGTTTTCCTCTTTATGGTCCGATTAGACAATGAATGAAAGGTCACTACAACTACTAAAACCTTTGCATGAGGTATCTCTACACAGCAACAACATGTGGACAATATAGTAGAAGAGCACAAAGATATATTTTCCTCACCTACTGGGGTTCCTTTTCACTATCAGTTAAAGCACTTAATTTATTTTACACCCAGTGCTCCTCTACTTAATGTCCCTATATATAGGTGTTATGTTATGGAGAATGAAGAAATAAAATGCCAAATCCAAGAACTAATTCTAAAGGGCCACATCAGACCAATATTCTCACCTTGTGAGAGCCCAATTGTTTTGGTACAAAATAAGGACAGGACATGGTGACTTTGTATTGATTACAAAGTCCTTAACAAGATCACAATCAAGAATCAGTGTCCAATCCCCTAGATTTTTTATCTTCTCGATCACGTCAAGGGGGGAAATTTTTTTAGTAAGATTGATCTGAAGTTAGGCTACCACTAGGTGTTGATTGATAAAAATGATGTATGGAATACAACCTTCAAGTTTAAATAAGGTCTCTTCGAGTGGTTATCCATATCGTTCATGTTGACTAATTCCTTGGACAAATTCATGCAAATGATGGATGATATATTGCAACCATTCACAAACTCCTTTGTGGTCATATATCTAGATGACATGCTCATCTTTAGCAAAACTTGAGAGGAAAATTTGAAGCACATTCAACAGGTCTTGGGCACCCTGCAACAACACAAGGTATATGCCAATTTGGAGAAGTTTTCCTTTGGCATGCAGAGAATCCAATATATGGAATACATCATGGAAGAGAAAGGTTTGAATGTGGATCCAACCAAGATCCAAGTCATCCACAAATTCTAAGGCCTCATCAACTTCTACAACAGGTTTGTGTTCGATTTCTCTAATATCACCTAGGATCTAAGCTATGTGACCAAGGGTGCAGTGAAGGCAAAGGTTATTTGGGTTGTGTCCCAACAAAAAGAATTTGAGGATTCGAAATTCTTCCTCTACTTAGCACCAATCCTTATTCTTCCATACCTGCAACAACCATTTGATATTAAGACAAATGCTTCAAATTATGCTATCAATGCAGTCCTCACTCAACATGGGAACCTAATGGATATCATGGTGAAACACTATATGATGTTGTTCACAATACCCCACCTAAAACAAAGAGTTTTACTCCATTGTGTATGCATTTCGATAATGGAAAAATTACATTTTAGGGAAGAAAACAATCATCCACATTTATCGTAAGCCTCTACAATTCATGCATACATAGGGAAAGTTACAGAATGAGTACCATCATAATTGGTCCACATACCTAAAAAAATTCCACTTGAACATCAAGTACAAGAATAAAAGAACCAACCATGTCACAAACTACCTTATCCGACCCTCGATTGTGGCGCTAACCATAGTTCTTAACTCCTGTGGGCATGATACATTCGATTGGCCAAAATTATACAATGGTGACTCCAAATTTTATGCTACCTATCAAACATTGAGTGTAGGTAAACCAATTCCAAACTTTCATCTCTAGGATGGAATTTTATTCCATCTAAGCCATCTTTGTGTTCCTTCAAGTGACCATGCAAAGTTGATTTGGAAAGATAAATACAATCGAGTGATAGGACACTTTGGTGTGGAAAAAACAATGGTAGTGTTGCAAAATCATTTTTATTGGTTGAAGTTTGGAAAGATGTCCACAAGTATACCATATCCTACACTGCATGTGTCATTGCAAAACCTACCATCAAGAAACATGGGCTATATACCCCTCTACCTACTCCAAATAGGCCTTAGGATTCCATCTCCATGGATTACATTTCCAATATGCCTTCAACCAAGCATGGGAATGACTATGTCTTCATGGTCGTTGATCGATTCTCTAAGATGGCAGTTTTTGAACCTTGCAAGAAGAGCATCACATCCGAGGCCATCACTAAGTTCTTCTTTGAATGTGTTTGGGTTCATTTTGTTCTCCCACGGACCATTACTTTAGATTGAGACAAAAGGTTCCTGAGTACTTTTTGGTCCATCCTATGGTCGATGATGGACACTAAGCTGACCAAATCAACTTCCTTCCACCCATAGACTGATGGACAAACAAAGGTAGTCAACATGATGATTTTCCATATCCTAAGGATGTACAATTCCAAATATCCACGCACATGGGATGAGAGCCTTCCTTATGTTCAACATAGCTACAATAGATCCCTCCACAACTTTGTTGACCATATTCCTTTTCAAATGTGCTTGGGTGTTGGAACCCAAAGTTTTGGGTAAATATCACAGGCATGCATAAATGAAGTTGTGCACGCATTTAATTTTTTTTCACACTCTAACAACTACATAGTAGACGACATGAGGCATGTGCGCCGGTCCAAGTTTTTCTAATGCATGCCAATTCAAGTTCTTCCAATGCACGTCGATCTGAGTTTTGTGATGCACACAAATGAATGTTTGTGATGATGTTGCATGTTTTTAGTTGTTAAGTATAATTAAATGGAAAGTATGAATTTTGACCCAAATGGATTTATGTGTAATTAACCCTTCATCATTGACACAAGACCTGATGGTATCTGTGATCCTCATGGAATCTCAAGTGAGACCTTCATTATTCTTGGGATAAGTATTGATATTTTGACATATTGGGGTTTTTGTTGGTCAGATCTAGAGGAACCATGGGTCATTAAGCCCCCAACATTAAGAAGGACGCACACAAGCATAGAAAGAGCCAACAAATCGTTTCATTGTCTAGAAAGTCACCATATTTGGCATGGCATCCTTCAGAAAAATCCAAGCATGAGCAAAGTCTAAGGAAATGAAGGAGTATTCAGTTCCATATCTGGTGCTTCCATGCAGAGTACATTTTCAGGGGCCAACGTTCAGGAAATTCCCACTACTCAAATGTGCCAATTATAACGTGAGGGACCCCAATCAGTTCCCTGAACTATATTTTGATAATTATACATATGTCGTCCATAAAGAAGATCGTTTTGAAAAAGTGGTTACTCAGGAATGGGTGAAACTTATACAGAAATTGAGCATTCTTACATTGCTCAAATTCTCACATTTCACTTGCACCCCAATAGTGTAGGAACTCAATGAGTCTAATAGACAATTCAAGGATTTTGTGTAGGAACTCATTAAGACAATTTCGTTTGTCATATTGGTCACTCCATGAGGCACTTGGCTCAAGGATGAGCCAAATAATAGTGGCGGGGGCCTATTGGCAGCCAAATGTTTGGGTAAAGATCACACGTGTTCAAAAATGAAGTTGTGCATGCATTTCAATTTTGTGTGCACTCTAATAGCTATGAAATAGATGACATGAGGCATGTGCATCAATCCAAGTTTTTCTAATGCACACAAGTTCAAGTTCTGTCAATGTCCACTGGTTCAATTTTTATTATGGGCGCCAAAAATTAATAAGATGTCACATGCACACTGGAATCAAGAAAATAATCTTCATGAAATATTCCCAAATGATTACTTCAAGAAACACAAGATATTGTGGAGTAGTAAGAAGATGAGCTGGAAAGGTAGTTAAGTTTTCCACGATTCCAGAGAGGCTACATGAAATTCTTGTGAGTGACAAAAGTGTATGAGACTGGTAGTCAGCAGAGCGAGTAGAGAATAACTAAAAGTGAATGAGTGCCAAAGCAGAGAAGAAAATAAAAGGGAGGAATGGAAATAGAGAAAGGATTTGATTGGTTAGTTAGCTACTCAGTTAGATAACTAGACATTGGTAGTTGTTGTCAATGTCCTTGAGCTCAGTCTGAGCCTATGTTTAGTAATGTATCTGGTCATGAGTATGGGTTTGTAATGTATGAAAATCCTGAAAGAAAGCACATGGATCTATGTAATGTAATACTAGGGAAATATATATAAGAGTGTAGGACCCTATTGTTGTCAATTGATGAGTTGCTTAATGTATTTATGTGAATGGTTGAATGAAGATAATAAAGTTGTAGTTATTTATGTCCTATGAGGTGTTGTTCATATGGAAAATGAATGTTTGGTTGATGTTTCATGTTGTTAGTTTTTAAGTATAATTCAATGGAAAGTATGAATGCTGGCCCAAATGAATTTTGTGTAATTAACCCTTCATCACCGACACAAAATGGGATGGTATCTATGATCCTCATGGCATATTGGGTGAGACCTTCTTTAGTATTAGGATGAGGATTGATATGTTGATGTCTTGAGTGTTTTTTTGTTCAAATCCAGATGAACCGTGGGTAATTAACCCCCCAACATTAAGAAGGATGTGCGCAAGTGAAGAAAGAGCCAAAAAATGGTTTTGTTGTCAGGATAGTCACCATATATGGCATGGTATCCTCAATAAAACCCCGAGAAAAAACAAATTCAAAGGACATGAAGCAGCAGTTGGTTCTAGATCTGGTGCTTCCATACAAATTATAGTTTCAGGGGCCAATGTTCGGGAAAGTCCCATTGCTCAAATGTGTCGATTATAAGGTGAGGGACCCCAATCAGTTCCTTTAACTACATTTTGATAAATATACATATGTCATCCAAAAAGACTATGGTACCAAAAACGTGGTTACTCAGGAATGGGTGAAGCCTTTATGGAAATAGAGCACTCTCACATTGTTCAAATGCTCACATTTCGTTCATGCCCAAATAGTTCAAGAAATCAATGAGTCATGCAGCCAATTCAAGGAGTTCATTTAGGAACTCATGAAGATTGTTTTTTCCATTGCATCAGTCACTCGATGAGGCACTAAGATCGAGGATGATACAAATAATAATGGTGGGGGCCTGTTAGCACCCAAAATTTTGGGTAAATATCGTGCAAAAATGGCATTGTGTGTGCATTTCAATTTTGTGTGCACTCTAGAATTTGTGTAGTAGATGACATGAGGTGCATGCACTAGTCCAAGTTTTTCTAATGCGCGTCAGTTCAAGTTCTGACAATGCATGTGATCTACATTTTGTGATGCGTGCTAGAAATTAAGAAGACATTGCATGCACACCGGAATCAAGAAAAGAATATTTGCGAATTTTTCCCAAATGATTACTTCAGGAAGTATGAGAGATCATGGAGAAGTGAGGAGATGATATGGAAACGTAGTTAATATTTCCATGATTCCAAATAGGATACATGGAATGCATGCAGGTGAGAAAAGAATGCAAGAATGACACTCAACAGAGTGAGTGGAGCAGAACTGAAAGCAAATGAGAACCAAAGAAGAGAAGGAAATAAAAGGGAGCAATGACGACATAGAAAGGGTTCGATTAGTTATTCAACTACTTAGTTGGATATTCAGCCATTGGTAGTTGTTGTCAATGTCCTTGATCTCACTCCGAGCCTATGTTTTGTGATGTATCTAGTTGTGAGTCTAGGTCTGTAATGACTATAGATCCTGAAAGAAAGCACATGGAGTTACGTAATGTAATATTGGGGCAATGTATAAGAGTGCAGGACTTTGTTGTTAATTGATGAGTTTCTTAATGTATTTCTATGAATGGTTGAATGAATATAATAAATGATCCAAGTGGATATTGGTGGGCACCCACCTATTTCAACTAGCTCCCCTTGTCAGTTTTTAGTTCAGCATGTTCTTATGTACTTCTTTGTAATTGTGGGTTCTACACTTTTGGGGTTGTCTAAATCCATACACATATTCTAGGTGGATATTGGTGGCCTCTCACATAATCCAACTGGATTATTTTGTATGTTTTCATGTCACCACATCTTGTTGTACTTCCAGGGCCGTTTTGGAGGCCTAAACAGTTTATTTTTTATTGCCATAGTCAAAATGTAGACGGAGTCATAATTTGACGGTGTAATGTGTAGTTCTATAAAATACCTTTCCAATGAGTTATCACGCGCCTAAAATGGAGGCCATATGTAAAAAGTTATGACCCCATGAAGTTGAGGTACCAACTTACCCATAGGGGGCCATGTGAATTTTGGTGTTTCACCTCCTAGGGTTAGGTTTTTGGATGTCTAGGGTTTTGGCATTCATGAGTAATATCAAAAATGACTATAGAGCCTCATTGTAATCATTTTTCTCATAAGGATGCGTGTAGAAGCCACATCTCTTCTCATAGATGTCTACCACCATTCGAGCAAGTGTTTCAACTATGTAGTTTTATAGTTTCATCTTATTTCATTTATTCAATAGAAGATATTTTTCACTGGATATCTATGTTGTTCTTCATATATTTGTGTTTATTGTATTCAGTTTGTTAATCAGTTCTTTCCTCTCCTAAATATGGATCAGTGGTATCAGAGCGATCTACTCTTCATTTATTTTTCTTTGTGCATGTCCCAGACAAGATCTGGGTAAAAGAAGTTGGGACTCAAACCAATTAAGTCATTTCAAGATCGGTCATGCTGAGCCTGATAAATGCCCATGGGAGGCAAAAAGAAAGATGATGGAGCAGGAGATCCTTTTAAAATGTTACTCGATGAATCACTTGCATGAAAAAGGAATGAAATGATGGACAATTTTGTGCAGATCCTTCAGGGCTTTCCCACAGGAGAAGCATCTTCATCAAACGACCATGCAACCCCCTTCAAGGTACAAGTAAATTTTGATATTCCATTGTTTGAAGGACTCATAGATGTGGATGTTGTAGATAAATGGTTGAATCTGCTCGAAGGGTATTTTTCGGTCCATAATTTTTTCGATAGGGAAAAAATTACTTTTTCACTCCTCAAGGCCATCCCCCATGTTAAGGACTAGTGGGACACTTAATCTGAGCAAAGGGCCATAGAGGAATCTGCAATATTTTTGGTTTCCCCAACATGGGATTCCTTCCAGGATGTCATTAAATATTAGTACTACCATATTGGAAGCTATGAGTACCAGCACAACAGATGGACCACCCTGCATTAAGAAAGGGACCAGACAGTACCAGATTTCACCAATATTTTCCATACCTTGCACACCATGTTGGCTATCAAATACTCAGAGTGACATCTTGTGCTAAAATACTGCATTTTTTTCCATAGATAAATTCAAATAGAAATGGAGTTTCTAGACATCGCCTCATTGGGTACAGCTTATAGATATGTTTTCAATATCGAGCAGAAATTTAAGTAGAAGAGGTGAGAGTTTGGATCTGCAAACTCCTCACATCTGAACCAGGGAAAAGGCAGCCCCAAACCACACAGTAAGGGATAGAGCAAAGTTGGCCACTCTCAGGACAACCATTCCAAGACACAACACAAGAAGGTAAATGAGAAGGCGAAGAAGGACATGAGAAAATGGTATAAATACCATAAAATCCCTTGGCACAACACAGAATAATGTCACTCCAAGTAGTCACTTGTGGTCAAGCTGAAGGATTTTGATTCAAAGGCCGGTTCTGATTCTGAATCAAATCCATAATGAGGGAAGTGGATTATTGAGTTTGAAACCACTACCACTGTCACTACCACCAAAGTCCAGCCAAGCGAACCAAAAGAACCAGAGGAAGGGGAATGCCTCTTTCACTCATAGATGTGGGTAAAGGGGGATCCACTTCATTTCATTGTTGATAGTGACAACCAAAATAACCTAATCTCAGTAGAGGTCGTCAAGCAATTGGACCGACCAATGACATCACACCCGCAACCCCACACCATCAGCTGGCTTCACCAAGGAAGAGATTTTCATTTCAGCCATCAATGTCGTCTACCTTATGACATCAAGCCCTTCAAAGATGAGGTATTGTGTGATATTTCTCCCCTTGAAGTTTGTGATAGTATTTTAGGACAACCATATTTTTGGAAGTGTCATGATGTGTATGATTCTAGACCCCATAGTGTTATTATTACTTTGGGTAGACAATTGTACAGGATACCAGAGGTAGTGCCACCTGCCGCTATTTCTTTAATATATGTTAAGTAATGCAATAAGGTCATTTTGCATACCAGGAAGTTCATCTTCTTTTTGATCTATGCTCATAGTAAGAATAAGGTTGCCACCACATCCGTGACCTCTACACAGAGCCTCTCTTTGCAGCAGAAACAAGTGGACAGGATCGTGGAAGAGTACAGAGACATCTTCTCCTCACCCACCGGGGTAGCGATGCAATGCCAAGTTAAGCATCTAATTGATCTAACCCCCGGTGAACCTCTTCCTAATGTACCAGTCTATCATCGCTCGTTGATGGAAAATGACAAAATCAAGCGTCAAATCCAAGAGTTTCTTCAAAAGGGGCACATCAGACCCAGCTCCTCCCCTTGAGGAAGCCCGATTGTACTGGTGCAGAAAAAGGACAGGACTTGGCGACTCTGCATTGATTACAGAGCATTAAAAAAAATCACAGTCAGAAACTAGTACTCAATTCCTAGGATTTATGACCTTCTTGACCAACTCAAGGGGGGAAATTTATTCAGCAAGATTGACCTAAAGTCTAGCTACCACTAGGTTCACATCGAACCAATTGATGTCTAGAAGACAACTTTCAAATCTAAAGAAGGTCTCTTTGAATGGTTGGTCATGCCCTTTGGCCTAAAACATGCACCAGCCACTTTCATGAGGTTGATGGATGATGTATTAAGACCCTTCACCAACTCTTTTGTGGTGGTATATTTGGATGACATCCTCATCTTCAACAGAACTTGGGAGGAGAAAATGTGGCATATTCAGCAGGTTTTGAGCACTCTGTGACAACACAAGCTACATGCCAACTTGGAAAAATGTTCCTTTGGCATTAACAGGGGCCAATACTTGGGATACATTGTTGATAAGCATGGGGTACATTTCGATCCTGCTAAGATCCAAGTCATCTATGACTGGCCATCCCCAACCACACTAACTGAGATTCAGAGCTTCTTGGGACCGGCCAATCTCTACCGATGGTTCGTGTTGGGATTCTCCCATATTGCATGGGCCCTCAGCCACGTGACCAAGGGCGGTGGTAGGGAAAATTTTGTGTGGGGGAAGGAACAACAGTGAGCATTTTATTATCTGAAGCATCGCTTGTGCTCAACTCTAGTACTCTCCTTTCCTAATCTGCAACAACCATTCGAGATTGAGATTGATGCATCTGACTATGTTGTAGGCACAGTTGTCACTCAACATGGTCATCTAGTGGCATACCATAGTGAGACACTCTTAGATACTGTATGGAAATACCCCACCTATGACAAGGAAATGTATTCCATTGTACAATCATGTTTTTAATGGAAACATTACATTCTGGGAAAGGAGACGATCATCCACACTGATCACAAGCCTCTACAGTTCATACAGACATAGGGGAAGTTGAAAAATGATCACCATTAGAAGTGGTCCACCTACCTGTAACAGTTCCATATCAACATCAAGTATAAGATGGGGAGAAAAAATCATGTCTCTTACTATTAATGTTTAAGACATTATTATAGTTATTTGCATTTCAATAGATAACAATAGCATAATACAAGATCATTGAGAAATATACAATCACAAGAGACACAACATTTATCCTGGGAAACCCTCTAGGGGAAGAAAACCCAACAAAACTTCCTTATTATAGATAGCCAATACAATGCCAAGAGATAACTCAAGCTAATACAGAAGATCCTCTCCCAAAGATGTGCCACTCTCTCTCTCTCTTCTCCAACTACAGTTCTGAAACTTGTCTCTCAAAATGAGAAAGTGAGGTGTATGTAAGTGATGTGCTAGCCTCCTTATTTATACTAATCTGGCATGTGTGAAGTGTCTCTTCACTGGTAGGGTCGACTTCTTAATCTGGGTGGTTATAACCACCTTTATTATATTCTGGGGCCTCTTTGATATATTTTGGGGCCGACTTCTTCTTTTTCCTATTACAATTATATTATGACCAATCCGCAAAAGGGGATTTGGTCCTTTTACAATAGACGACATGATCAATCCACAAGGGGGATTGATCCAATGAATAATATATCAAATAATAATAAGAATACACCTTGTAGTTACATTATTTCAACACTCCCCCTTAACAAGAAGGGTATTCTTCAACAACATCAGGCGAGAGAGAGGACAACATCATCAACAACATCAAGTGGGTGAGAGGAAAGCATCATCAATATCATCTTGGAACACTGATTGGCGCATCTATAAATCATCAGAAGTTTTCTTCATCGGCAACATCGTCATTCTCAAAGGAATGCACTCATCATCTGCATCAATATGTACTAATACATCATCATCATCATAGCACAAGGCTGGCTCATCATAATATAGAACTGGATTTACATCACAGTTGTCAAGCTGGAAGCTCAGTACTCGTCTTGCTTTACGTCACAACAATCAAGCTGGAAGAAAGATACTAGACTGTCTTTACGTCATAGCTTCTCAAGCTGGAAGCACAATACTAGTCTCATCTCAACATCTTGCTTTACATCACAACACTCAAGCTGGAAGAAAGATACTACATTGGCTTTACGTCACAGCTGTCAGGATGAAAGAACAATACTAGTCTCATCACATCATCTTGCTTTACGTCACAACCATCAAGTTGGAAGCAAGATACTAGTCTGGATTTACGTCACAACTGTCAAGACGGAAGCACAGTACCAGTCCCATCTCATCATCTTGCTTTACGTCACATCAATAAAGATGGAAGAAATATACTCGTCCTTCTTTACGTCATAGAAATCAAGCTGGAAGTAGGATACTAGACTGGCTTTACGTCATAGTTGTCAAGCCAGAAGCACAGTTCTAGTCTCATCACATCGTCTTGCTTTACGTCACAGCAATAAATCTAGAAGCAAGATACTCATCCTACTTTACGTCACAGCAATCAAGTTGGAAGAAGGATACTAGACTGGCTTTACGTCACAGCTGTCAAGCCAGAAGCATAGTTCTAGTCTCATCGCATCATATTGCTTTACGCCAAAGCAATAAAGTTGGAAGCAAGAGATTTATTATCACAACAAATACTCCCCCTTTCGAGGAAGGTCCTTTCAGACTATACAAGGCTTATCTCGAAAGTTCTCAAACTTTACACGAGATAGAGGCTTGGTAAACACATCAGCAACATGTTCATCTGTGCTAATGTACTGGAGATTTATGGATCCTCTCTGCACCATGTCACGGATGTAATGATATCAGATATCTATGCACTTCAACCTGTCATGGAATAAAGGATTTTCTGTCATATTTATGCAGCTCTGGTTGTCACATAGGATCGTGGTTGCTTCCATCTCTAGGTCAAATAGACCGGTCAGCATCTTTCAAATCCATATAGCTTCGCAGCTGGCAGAACATGTAGCAATGTATTCTACTTCCGCTGTGCTGAGAGAAATGTTGGATTGCTTTCTACTCTTCCATGAGATCATGGTTGATCCCAAACTGAAACAAAATCCTGAAGTGATTTTCCTGTCAGAAACACTTCCTGCCCAATCTGCATCAGTATATCCACTCAATGTGAAATCATGATCTCCATCATAGATGAGACCACAATCTATTGTACCATTAAGGTACCTTATCACATGTTTTGCAGCCATTAGGTGAACATGTCTAGGTTCTACCAGAAACTGACTCAAGGTGTTCATGGCAAAACAAATGTCTGGTATGGTGTTCGTTAGGTACATCAGCAATCCAATAATCTGTTTATACAACATGGCATCAATCAATTCTGACGAAGTTTTGACCAACATCTTCAACTTCGCTTCCATGGGTGTGTTCATGGACTTGCATTCCATCATGTCAAATCTCTTCAGGATTTTGACTACATACTTCCCTTGGTTAAGGAAGATCCTCTCTGGACTCTAACATACCTCAAGACCTAAGAAATAATGCATTAGGCCAAGGTCTTTCATTTCAAATTCTGAGGCAAGTCTCTTCTTACATTCAGTGATGAGATTTTCTTCTCCGGTTAAGAATAATTCATCCACATATAGCAGTAATATCACTGGCTCATCATTCATAACCTTGAAGTAGAGGTTAGAATCTTCTTTACTCTTGGTAAAGCCCAAGATCGTCAGGAAACTATCCATCCATACCAAGCTCTAGGAGCTTGCTTCAATCCGTACAAGGCTTTCTTCAACTTGTAGACATGAGACTTCCTATCTTCAACTTCAAATCCTTGAGGTTGCTCTATATACACTTCCTCTTCGATGACACCATTTAGGAAAGTTGTATGTACGTCCATCTGGTGCAACTTCCACTTAATCTTAGCGACAATGGCTATGATGGTTTTGATCGAAGTGTATCTGGCTACAAGAGGGAATGTCTCTTCATAGTCAATGCCTTATTTTCAAGAAAAGTCCTGAGCGATGAATCTTTCTTTATACTTTTCAATACTTCCGTCAGCAGCATGTTTTATTTTGAAGAGACATTTGGAGAATACCACGTCTTTACTCTTCGGTCTAGGAACTATTTCCCATACATAATTATTTATTATGGATTGGTATTCCCCTGTCATGGCATCTGCCCATTCTTTCATCTAAATGGCTTCTTCAAAGTAGGTAGGCTCCTTCTCTAGGAGGTCACACATCAAAGCCGTATAATTGGAGAAGGGATTTGGTCTTTTCACCTGTCTCGTGGTTCCTTGGGGAACACAATACTTCTCTCCATATTGAATGAGCTCTCTAGCCCAAGTTGGATTTATTTTATGGAGGATCGTCATCTGAGGCGGTTCTTGAAATTATACTATATCATGGTCTTTTGGAATTTCCTCATCAGGGGAAACTATGTTTTCCCTCACTGGTTATGAAGCTCTGGGAACCTCCCTCACTAATACTGGAGTTATGTGGATTATGGGTTCTTCTTCACGTACTTCTTCAAGATGGCATCTTCTCGATTTCTTGAGTGTTGTATCTTCATAAAAGGTCACATCCCTGCTGATCTCAATGTGGCGGTGACCTGGTATGTAAATTCTGAAGGCCTTGGATACCTCACAGTATCCCACAAATATTCCCTTCTTTCCTGTTCCATCTTGTTTCTCTTCTCTTTCAGAATATGTATAAAAACTAGGAAGCCAAATATTTTGAGATGGCTTACCTCTGGCTTCTTTCTGGTGAACATCTCTTCAAGGGTATTGAACCCAAGTGCACTATGGGATAATTGGTTTTGCACATAAACAATTGTCATTGTTGCTTCTTCCCATAAGAACATAGGAAGATCTTGACCGTGTATCATGGTCTTCATGGCTTCCATTATCATTATGTTATTTTTTTCATCCACACCGTTTTGTTGAGGATTATAGGGAGTAGTGATTTCCCTCTTGATCCCAACATCTTTGCAAAAGTTCACGAACTCTTTTGAGGTGTATTCTCCTCCATTATCTGACCTAAGTATCTTGATCTTTCTTTCAGAAAGATTCTCTATCAAGGCTTTGAATTCCTTGAACTTGTTGAACACTTCATCTTTAGATTTCAAAAAAATACAACCAGGTCTTATGTGAATAATCATCAATGAATGATACATAGTATACATACCCACTCATGGAGGACGATGGCATTGGGCCACACACATCTGAATGAATGAGTTCTAGGACTCCTTCTTCTTTGTTGTCTCTCTTCGTAAAACAGTTCTTGATGTTCTTCCTTTGTGCACATCCATTGCATATGCCTTCATGGTCAACCTTGAGTTCTGGTAAACCTGTGACTGCTTTGCATATGTATGGTAGTGCCTTGTAGTTAATGTGAGCTAATATTCTATGCCAAAGTTCACATGGATTCTCAATGGCGTGGTTCATGGCATCTTCTGAGTGACCCTTTAGCTTATGCAAGCCACCTTCTTCTTTTCCAATGATGATTGCTTCATTTATGGTCTCTCCTTTAGCACGTTGCCTTTACTATAGTTTCCTCAGGGTTATTGCCTGTGACCTGGAGCAAGGTAAACAAAATAGCAAGAAAGAATAATATCCTTTTGATAATATAAAGAAATAACATGAACAATCATCACAGTATCTCCTTTAGAGCTATCACTTGTAATTTATCTGAAGCAAATATTAAAGGTAAGGAATACAATATGAAAATGAGGTCAACACTCTCATAGTGTTGTGATCAAACATTCCTCCATGGCAACCTGGAACTAACACACGAGGTTTCTCCTAGAGGAGGTGTTAGTTGTATCAGGCAAAGCATTTACCTTTATATACTCACATGCTATCAAGTATGATACTTTACAAAGATTGCTATCTCAACTATAGTCATCAACTTGTCATGTGTACCTTTGAATCTTATTGACTTGATTAATCAAACCTGGAGCCTTGTCCTCAGGAATGAGTGCTTTCTTTTCTTCCGAGCCTCCTTCACTCAATATGACGAGTGATTTCTTCAAACTGTCTTATGTACTAAGACAATACGCTCTGATAGTATTTGCAAGTAGTGGCTCCATCTGGCAGTAGCGGTAATCATTACCAACTCTTAAAAAATTCAAGTGTGTTTTTCAACTGGTGCTACGACTGCAACTGCAATTGATACTGCAACTGCAACTGGTTCTGAGAGTGCAACTACAACTGCAACTGCAACTTAGGGTTTTATGAGGAAACCCTAATTTTTCAAACTTCAAAATTTGAAATTCTGATCCAGGGGATAGATGCGCTGAGTTGAGCCGAGTAAGCTAGTGCAGTCAAATTTCTGAAAATCCAATTTTTACCCCCTCAAACTTGATCTATGGATTTCTAGACTGGTGCTTCTGGTTTTCTAGTACTTCTGGTACTCTGGTACTTCTGGTACTTCTGGTGCTCTGGTTTTTTGGTTTTCTAGTACTTTGTGAAACTAAGGTTTCTCTTTCCGGGAGATCTAGCCACTCAAAAGGTGCATTGAAGGTGCCAAAATAATCCTTGAGGGAGGGCACACTTTTCTAGATGGTTTTAGGGCTGAAAAGCTTCACCATCAAAAAGACCTAATTTGTATGTACGACAACAGTGACGTTTTTCACTCTTGTGAAAGATGCTTTCTTCATCTTGGCTTTGATACCATGTTAATGTTTAAGCCATTATTATAGTTCTTTTCATTTCAATAGATAACAATAGCATAATACAAGATCACTGAGAAATACACAATCACAAGAGACACAACATTTATCCTAGGAAACCCTCTAGGGGAAGAAAACCCATAAAAACTTCCTTATTATAGATAGCCAATACAATGCCAGGAGATAACTCAAGATAATACAGAAGATCCTCTCCCAAATATGTGACTCTCTCTCTCTCTCTTCTCCAACTATAGTTCTGAAACTTGTCTCTCAAAATGAGAAAGTGAGGTGTATGTAAGTGAGGCGCTAGCCTCCTTATTTATACTAATCTGGCACGTGTGAAGTGTATCTTCACTGGTAGGGCCGACTTATTAATCTGGGTGGTTATAACCACCTTTATTATATTCTGGGGCCTCTTTGATATATTCTGGGGCTGACTTTTTCTTTTGCCTATTACAATTATATTATGACCAATCCGCAAAAGGGGATTTGGTCCTTTTACAATAGCCAACATGATCAATCCACAATGGGGATTTATCCAATGAATAATATACCAAATAATAATAAGAATACACTTTGCAGTTACATTATTTCAACACTTACTGCCTCAGTCGACCTCCCGTAGCTGCACTCACCACTTTGCTCCATTCCTGTGGACATGAGGCATCTGAGTGGCCCCAACTTTATCAGAAATATCTAGACTTTGTCACCACCTATCAAATCTTGGGTACAGGTAGGACTGTCACTGATTTTCACATTCAGGACGAGTTGTTATTCCATCTGGGTCATCTCTGTGTTCCTGCAAGAGAGTGTGAAAATGGTATTTGGGAATCCCACTACATTCAGGTGGCAGGACATTTTTTTGTGGAGAAAATTGTGGTCGTTCTCCAGAAACATTTTTATTAGCCAAAACTTTGACATGACGTTAGCAAGTATATCAAATCTTGCACTACCTGTTCCATTTCCAATTCATCCATCAAGAAGCAAGGCTTATACACCCCTCTACCTACCCCATAGAAGCCTTGGGAATCCATCTCTATGGATTGCATGTTTGGCCTTTCGTCCACCAAGCAAGGAAATGATTCTGTATTTTTGGTCGTTGATCAGTTTTCAAAGATGGCCATCCTCACAACCTGAAAGATGAACATCACAGTGGAAAATACTTCCAAGATCTTCTTCGAACGAGTGTGGGTCCATTTTGGGATACCATAGACCATCATCTCCGACCAGAAAGGCAGGTTCCTCAACACATTTTGGTCGAGTCTCTGGTCATGATTGGACACCAAGCTCACTAAATCCACCTCTTTCCACCCCCAAATAGATGACCAAACAGAGGTCATTAATCAGATGATTATGCACATCCTGTGCATGTACAAATCTAAGTATCCATGTACATGGGATGAGCGTCTCCCCTATGTTTATCACAGTTACAACAGGGCTCTCCATAACTCCACTGGCCATAGACCATTTCAGGTGGGACTAGGATTCCAACCCTTGGTTCCCATTGATGTTGCACTACCTTTGGCCACCACACATACAGACTCTTCCCATGTTCATTCTGAGACCGAAAAAGACACCATATTCATTGAGTGATTTTAGCACATCCTCCAACAGGTACAGGAGATTTTGCAGAAATCCAATGCTAAGTACAAGCAGCGCCATGATCAACACAGGGTACCACACCAGTTTTAGGTTGGAGACAAGGTATGGTTACACTTGCAGAAGGAGTGTCTTAGGGGGCCCCATAGGAATCTTTTCCCACTTCACTATGGGCCTTACACCATCACCAAGGATGTGGGTAACAATGATTTTGAGCTCAACACTCCAATATTCCTTGGCTTGTACCCATTGTTCAATGTGGACCTCCCTCGGCCATATTTTCAACCATTATTGGAAACCTCAAAGATCACAGAACAAATGACACCAACAAATATCAACCTTGAATGCATGGAACAGGAATCCACTAATTAGATGGTGGACACACGGGTCAAGGGCACTTGCCAACAGAGGATCCAGCTTTATCGGGTTGTCAAGGCATGGAAACTCCTACACCAAGGCAAGTGGCTCACCTAGGGCCAAATCCAATAGAAGTTTCCTCACCTGATGGGGGAATTCAACACAATGGAGACCATTGCTTCCTAAGGGAGGAGGATTGATCCAGGTGGATATTGGTGGCCACCCACCTATTTCAACTGGGTCCTCTTGTCAGTTTTTAGTTCAACACATTATTTTATACTTATTTGTAATTGTGGGTTCTACACTTTTGGGGTTGTATGAATCCCTTGTTATTAGACTAATCGGTAAGTGTGGACATAAACAAATCTCCCTAGTTTCTCCAAGAAACTAGAAAAAAACATGACAGGATATAAAACTTTCCCTAAGTTTCAATTATCAAGCATACTGACTAACAAGAGATAAATGACATACCTTTTAAACGTTGTTTTTCCTCACTAGTTTCATCCTCTCTCCATTCCAAGGCTTATGGGATGTTGAACCTATAAAAATACACAATCCAACGAAGTGAAATAAACAATGTATACTCAATAAAACCTATGTATGTGATCAAGGAGTCATACAATAAAATAAGACCAATTTTATGGGAAAGAAATATATCACTATATTAAATATATGAAAAGGAGAATACAATTGATGCCTTGATGTTGTAAGGTCCCTTCCAACAGTTCCTTGCTTCCCACACACTTCTGCTCCAAGGATTCTGAGACTGTAAGTTTTAGGTACTAACAATCTATCTTGACAACATAGATCAGAAGTCTATCAAAACTCAACAAGCTCCAAGCTAACTTCAAAAAACCCAATCAAGCTAAATTTCCCAATGAGAACTCCTCTCCTTTTATAAGTTGAAAATTATAGGGTGAGGAGGTTAGGATGATCCCAAGATATCAGGGATGTGACTCAGATCCAAACCGATTGGAGGCCACCTCACCCTTGAAGCTTCTATTCTAGAACTTTCGACAAATTCTTCTTTTTCCTTCGTACGAAAATCATCACACCCTTAACACTGAGAAAATTGTGATGATGTCGCAGGCCATTGTTCTACAACCTATGACGATCCTATATCATCACACCCTTAACACTAAGCAAGGTGTGACGATCCCTTTTTATAAGGTTTTTACAAGGGAAAAGATGATTTTCATCTTTCTGGGAAAATGTGTCTTCATTCTTTTTCAGGGATTAAGGCCATTGATCCTTTTAAAGACAAAGGATATGTTTACATCATTAATGGTCATAGGGGTGATGAAAATAATGTGTAACAGTGATCCCCCCAAAGTATGAAGTTAGAACAGAGTGATAGCTGAAATACTTTGTCGAGTGTGTGTTGGGAACAAAGAACATGTCAGTCGAAAACCTGCCAACAAACAAAGAAATACAGTAAAATAATATATCATCACTGAGGTGGGCACTCCCATACTCAGAATAAAAATGAATGAAAGCATAAATGTTGACATGCAAAGATCCATGTCAATTAAGACAGGTCATGGCCACCAAACATACATTGTGGATCCATGCCATTATGACTCAAACATGAACATAGCCACCAAAAATACACTATGGATATATGCATTAAAGAATCAAATATGAACATAGCCATGAGACATACATTGTGGATCTATGCAATAGTACAATATGAATATACTCTAACGCAACCTGAATCTATCAAAAAATATTCAGGGTCTTCATCTCCACCACTCTATAGTAGGAATCTAACCATGCAAATACATGTGTTGAAGTAGAACATCGTAGAAACCACTTGATTACCGGTCATTAATGAATATCGTTAACAAGTGCAAGGGAAATAATCATCAATGGAAATGACTCCCAAGGTACTCTAGTACAATCCAACGAATGTGAATTAATGAGCTCAAGTCGAACACTTGGTGGAATCTTCCAATCAGGGGTCAATGATGAAAACCCGTTGTCGAAAGTGAGGAAACCTGCCATTGAGGCATGAAAGTTCCAAGGTACTAATTAGTTTATAATTCTAATTCCTAGATAATGATTTGAAGTTGACAAGAAAAGACTCATCATGGGAGGGCCTTAATGTATCCCCCATCAATGAAACGAAACATGTAACAAGATTTGATGTAGATCAGAGTAACAAGTGACTCGGGACTAACTCAGGGATGGCCGACGTAATAGAAGGCTTAAGGAGTATAGAAATGGTCGGTGCAATAGAAGGCTTTCAGGGTTGAACTTCTCTTTGAACATATTCACGACATGAAAAATGTCTTGGAAACACTGACTCAACAACAAGGATCACAGACCAATTTGTAATCTTATAAAGGAGTATGACCAAGAGACAAGAGGATTTTTCAACTTAGACACAAAGTGAGTGAAAGGGTGTCATGTTCAAAAGCGACTCTTCCATAGAATACAGGTTTAGATACATTTCTTTCCCAATTTTTCCCCCACCATTTCTGGCGAGTACCTCTTTATTTTTACACAAGCTTAAGGAGGATAACATATGCTTGACTTGTAAGCTCACCCTTCAAATGAGTCCCTCGGAGTATGTTTAAAGAACCCTAGGAAGGAGTGGTTTGGTCCCATATGGGCCTTTTGATGTTTGTTTTATGAGTCCAAAGAAAGTAAACTCAGTGGTTTTTCATATTTAGAGAGTCTGAAAAACACTTAAAGAAAAGTCCAAAATGTCTCTTTTCATAAATTAGTTTGATGAGACTGAAAAAGAGATAAAATACTGCTCAAAAGGTGTTCTTTCTAATACTTTAATGAGCGTGAAAAGAACAAGATCGCTCGACAATATTTTCATGTTTAGAGAGTCTAAAAAGATCTTAAAGGGAACTCCAAGGGGTTCCTTTTTCGTATAACTTTTACGAGTCTGAAAAAGTGATAAACGTTTACTCGGTTACATTCTCATGTATTTATGAGCATGAGAAAGAACAAATACTAAGCTCGGGATTGTTTTCATTTTTACGCAAGCTTAAAACAAAACAAAACTATGCTTGGGATAGATTTTATTTTTACACAAGCTTACAACTAGCCAAAACTATGCTTGGACTTGGTTTCATTTTTACACAAGCTTGAACTAGAGGAAACTATGCTTGAGGTAGGTGGTTTCATTTTTACACAAGCTTGAACCATAGAAAACTATGCTTGGACTTCCCAATGAATAACACAGGGATGGTTGGTACTTAGCCCCCAGCTTAAGAAACCAATAGCTTTAACTTCAGCATGAAGTTCAAAGGCTGAAATCATTTCCCCCCAAGATTTGTTTCGTCCCTAGGCACAGGCGGATGAAATGAAGCTTCAAATATTATACGAAGGAATTGACTCAAAAAGAGAGGGGGGAAACTATTTCATTTTTTAACGAGCTTGACACATGAACAAGAACTATGCTCGAGATTCCAGGTTCAATCCCTAGACCTTTGTTTAATTTTTTAACGAGCTTAACACAGAAATAAGAACTATTCTCGTAAAATTTGTTTCATTTTTTAACAAGGTTGCTACAGAGACGCAAAACTATCCTCACAACTAGTTTCATTTTTTAATGAGCTTGAAATCAGAAAACCATGCTCAAAGATGGTTTCATTTTTTAATGAGCTTGAAATCATAAAACCATGCTTGAAGATTCTATTTCTTGATCACGACTTCCAAGACAACAATGCTCTGGAAGGACACCATGTCAAGGGAAAAAACTCGATCATGGCCTCCAAGAGATCTTCACTCGATGGAAGAAGCACACTATGGAAGGAGCACATGATAAGGGTAAGGAGATCGGGCTCTGATAGCCCTACCGAAGAGATGACCGTGTCAACTACCGGATCCAATTCATAAGATATTGAACTTATAGTGAGAGGCTCATCTGCATCGGTAGATGAAGGCATGGGAGACAACGCTACATAATTGACATGTGACAAGGGTGATACCAACTGCATATAAGAACCGTTTAGGGAGGTCATTGATTTGATGGTCAAGTCAGGACCAACAAATGAAATTTGATCAATAGTCACCACTCATCCATCATGCGGGAAAGATATCACACAAAAAAGAGTGGACACAATAGTTTTCATGGCATATACATAGTCTCTCCCGAGGAGTAAATTGAAATCCAAGGGGTCTTGGGCTACCACGATGTCAATAAAAAAAAAATTCCCTCCCAAAGTTATGGGAAACTGAGGAAGGTTCCACAAAGGTTGACTGGTTCATCTGTTGAAATCCAACAAATTCTGTGTAATTGTCATGAGCTGAGGATAACCCAAAGCTTGCCAAGCAATAGAGGAAAAAATACTAACAGACGAACCTTCATCTATCAGCGTCTGAGGAATGTCCTGGCCACAAACATGTACTGTAATCTTGAAAGGAATTTCAAAGGGAATACGAGGTCTAGTTAGTGCACACCAATCAAAATGGATGGCCTCATTACTTGGAGGAGGTTCCACGGGAGAAGGAGGAATTCCCCCAGCATGGTAGAATCTATATCAACGAGAAAAATGTGAGCGGTATTGGGTTTACTCTCTAGCGGGAGAGTAGGATCGATCGATGACGAGATCAGATCGACCACTTGGGTTGCATTCTCCAAAGGAATAATGGGGCCGACGGATGGAAACAGATCTATCGCTTTAGTTTCACTCTCTTTCGAGAGAGTGGGATTGATCGAGGATGGGATTGGATCGACCACTTTGTCAACTGGTTCAACTATGGAAGTGACCAAATTGACCACATGATCAATTGGAATGACCAACAAAGGGACCGGATTGATCATCCCATCAACTACAGGTGGGTTGAGAGAAAGCTTACAGTAAGCAGCTAGAAGTTGAGGCTAGGAAAGAATCATGTCTTCTAGTAATTTCGAGGCTTCGTCTGTATGAGGGAAAAGGTGAGTTTGATGACTCCCTCCGCATAACATACATGGGAAATTGACTCTAATTTTTTTTCTTCTCAACGGTATTGTGACTAGTTGACGGGAGGTCACCAGCATGTTGTTCAGAGGCTAACAACATGGGTTGTTGGGGGTGTGTAGACCATGCTTCTATAACCTTGGATAGACCATGGAAATCCTTAAGAAGATGGCTACCCTTACAAATCCTGCAAGGGTACTTGGGCTTACGTGTTTGGGTTGTCTTGGGATCATCAACACTCCCAGCACGATTAACAGTAACTGGTTTTTTTCCAACATGTTTGGAAATGGTTGGAAGTTTGGAACCTTGCTTTTTTTTTTCTTCTTAATCTTCCTTTTCTTCTTCTTCTTATCCACTGAGTTACTATATTCAAAGCTTTTACTCAGTGAAGAAGATGAAACGGAAGAAGACCTTGCAAGTGAATAAGGCAAAGGAGATCTTACTGTTGAAGAAGGTGAAGGATCAACATGAGGTTGATGTTATTGGGGGGAAGTGTTTACAACCGAAGCATTAGATGCATTCAGGATTAACTGAGTGGAAAATAACCATACTAGTAATCCAATTGCGAGACCTGGAAGGCTCAAAGTAGTGATGTAAGGAGGACCAACGTTTTTGTAAGAAGGAAAAACAAAAGGTTCCCCCAGAGGAGGGGTTTCTTCATTGTTCATTCTGGGAACTGACGCCATTAAACACAGATCCAACCTAGAGTCTTCTAGGGAAAACAAACAGCACACACTAAAAATCTAGTAAGCAAGAAAACAAACAAAACCTTCTCATAATGAATGCACTAGTTGGTGATGAAATCCAACGTCGCGAGAAAAATGTAAGAAGGGGTTGAGATAGAGCAGGTGGAAAAGTTACGTTGATGACCTTCTTAACGGACTTATGCCCTGGTGCAATCTCCCACACATAAACGTGGGTATGCTCTCCAAGGATCTCGAGTGAGTTTGGCCAACGTCGATTCCAGGTACCATGAAGACTTGCCCCTCCACAGTCACCTTGTGTAAATACCCTAAAGAGATAGGCACTAAGGTTACCAATTACAACAATTATTCCTCGGGAAACAGTTGACAGACTGATCCAAGCGCAAAGGCAGGGTATCTAAGCCCGAAATCAACTTGAGAAGATCCCCATAGGATTTTCTTCTCAAGTGACCCCCATTAATACATGCAATCTCTACACTAAGACCAACAAAGCAGGGTGAGTAACTCTGCCAATCCTAATGCGACCTCATGATTGACCCTTGTGTTAGAAGGGCTTCCCAGGACAAAATGTAGCAAGTGGATTTCACCTCTCCCTAACGCAAGATTCTATGTTTGTTTGCAGCTTTTGAAAGTTATCTTACACACCTATTCCAAATCCCTACAACTAATCTAATATAGGTTTGCTACTAGAAAATATAAAAATGTCTAATCAATTTTTATAAGCACTTTATTTTAAGGTTGTTGTTTACTCAAGAGGAAAATGGTGTGGAATAAATGATGTTTTGACCGATTCCAAACAATGCAAAGAAATGAGAATGAAAATATTTCACTTCGATGAAATCTATATTACGAGGAGAAAATGTTTATCATTCCCAGATGCACAGTGTCCCAAAATTTTAAGAATTCAAGAAAAAAAATGTCAAAAACCATGCAATTTCGCTACTTCAAATGCAAAGATGCCCCCAATTTGATGCAAATCAAGAAATTACAATTTTTTGTTTCAAAGATAGCTAAAATTAGATTCAAAGTTGTCAAGCAGACTGTAATCAAACCCAACAAATCACCCCAAACACTTATCATAGATCTCAGCAAGGAAAACCACCAAAAACTATTTTTTTCACAATCGTCGTAGGCTGAAGGACTAACACAGTGCGTCAATCCTAGATTGTCGTGAGTAAAAGAAGGCCACAATGCGATGACGTCACATTGTCTCTCAAGGAAGAGTGCGACGATCCTAGATCGTTGCACTGTCTCTCAAATCAGGGTGCAACGATCAAAGAAAAAGTGGAAAAAATTAGAAGAATGAAGGTTTTCCAGTGAAATTAAATAGTCAGAGAGTCAATCTGGATCTCCCAATGACTCAGAAAACAGAACCCATGCAATCAGAGAAAGAAATCAAGACAAACTAGTAAAACAATATGTTCCCCAATATGGTTGCCAATTTTTTTATCGGACTAATCAGTAAGTGCGGACACAAATAGATCTCCCTAGTTTCACCATGAAACTATAACAAAACATGACAGGATATAAAACTTTCCCTAAATTTCAATTATCAAGAATACTAACTAACAATACATAACTCACATACCTTTTAAATGATGTTTTTCCTCGCTATTGTCATCCTCACTCCGTTCCAAGGATTATGGGATGTTGAACCTGTAAAGAGACACAATACAATGAAGTGAAAGCAACAACGTATACTCAACAAAACCTATGTATGTGATCAAGGAGTCATACAATAAAATAAGACCAATTTTATGGGAAATAAATATATCATTGTATTAAATATATAAAAACGAGAATACAACTGATGCCTTGATGTTGTAAGGTCCCTTCCAAAAGTTCCTTTCTTCCCACACGCTTTTGCTCCAAGGATTTTGAGACTGTAAGTTTTAGGTACTAACAATCTATCTTGACAACATAAATCAGAAGTCTATCAAAACTCAAAAAGATCCAAGCTAACTTCAAAAAACCCAATCAAGCTAACTTTCCCAATGAGAACTCCTCTCTTTTTATAAGTTGAAAAGGATAGGGTGAGGATCTTAGGATGATCCCAAGAGATCATGGATGTGAATCAGATCCAAACTGATCGGAGGCCACCTCACCCTCAAAGCTTCTATTCTAGAACTTTCGAGAAATTCCTCATTTTCCTTCGTACGAAAATTTGTTGCACCCTTAACACTTATCAAACGGTGACGATGTCGCAGGCCACTGTGGTGAAACCTGCGAAGATCCTAGATCGTCACACCCTTAACACTAAGCAAGGTGTGACGATCCCTTTTTATAAGGTTTTTACAAGGGGAAAGATGATTTTCATCTTTCTGGGAAAATGTGTCTTCATTATTCTTCAGGGATTAAGGCCATTGATCCTTTTAAAGACAAAGGATATGTTTACATCATTAATGGTCATAGGGGTGACGAAAATAATGTGTAACATACCTACACATCTTCCAGGTGGATATTGGTGGCCTCTCCCCTTATCCAACTGGCTTCTTTTGTATATTTTCATGTCAACACATCTTGATGTACTTCCAGGGCCGTTTTGGAGGCCTAAACAGTGTTTTTTTGGCTCACCACAGTGAAACTATAGACTGAGTCAAATTTTGATGGAGTAATGTGTAGTTCTCTAAAATACCTTTCCAACGGGCTATCATGCACCTAAAACGGAGGTTATATGCAAAATTTACGACCCTGGGAAGTTGAGGTACCAACTTACCCATAGGTGCCCACATGACATTTGGTGTTTCACCTCCTAGGGTTAGGTTTTTGGATGTCTAGGGTTTTGGAATTCATGAGTAATATCAAAAAGGCCTATGGAGCCTCATTGTAATCATTCTTCTCAAATGGATGTGCATAAGAACCACATCTCTTCTCAGAGATAGCTACCACCATTCGAGCAAGTGTTTTAGTTCTTCTTTTTTACAGTTTTAGCCTATTTCATTTGTTCAATAGAAGATATTGTTCATTGGATATTTGTGTTGTTCTTCATATATCTGTGTTTATTGTATTCAGTTTGTTATTCAGTTCGTTTCGCTCCTAAATCTGGATCAATAAAGTTGCAGTTATTTTTGTCCTATGAGGTGTTTTTCATATGGAAAATGGATGTTTGTTTTGTGCATGATTGTGAGTTAATCTTGTTTTGGTGGTCTCATAGCTAGCACATAGGCTACACCTTAGGGGTGCCACTTGAGGTGGTTTGTTGTGCCAATATATACATGTATAGAGTTTTATTTTGAATGTGTTAACTTTCTTTGGTAGTGTTATGTATAGAGTTTTATTTTGACCATGTTAACTTTCTTTGGTAGTGTTATTTTGTTTTGGTATTTGTTTATTTTGCAAGTTGTCAAGTTTGATTGTTTTAGATTACATTTTTTTGATTGTTTTAGATTACATTTGTTGGAGAACTAGTGTGTTGGAGAATTAGATTTATTCTTGGGTTTAAGCTTAATATATCACAAATGAAATGTTGAAAGAATAAGTTCTAATTATTAATGATTTTTCCATAAGTGGTGTTGTTGATTGCGCATTGAATCTAAGAAGTAATAGGAGTTTTCTTAAGCTTTTGAATGTTATCTTGGATTTGAATTAGCATAGATTTATTTTTCATTTTCATTTCTTGTAAAATTAGTATTAGTTATCACATCATATCATATCATTCAATACAAAACCTTAACCTATGTATACTACACATGGTGCCTCGTAAGCTTAATTGACCCCAGGTTTACAATTAAATGACCTAGTGTAAACCATAAATTTTATAAGAGTAATAAAAACACCGTCATTTTTTGCACCATTGTCGGGGACACACTGAAAGGACTAGGATCCTTTTTTTTACACTAATTTTGGGAAAAGATACCAAACTAGAGGAAACATTAGAGAATTATTGACTACCCCTTTGATAACCTTTGTCTAAGGTATCATGCATTAGCTCGTACTAGAATGCATGACTATAGAAACCAAGAATGTTCGGGATGTGGCACCATAGGAGCCACTCATAACAATCTAGCAGGTAAATCGGGAGGATAAGAAACCCAGCCTAAAGTCCCAACATAACAAATAACATCCAATATCCTAGATAGTCCCTATAAGATATACTCTACAACCAATGTAGTTATAGGCTCCTACTTTTGAAATCCCAA
This sequence comes from Picea glauca, assembly GCA_000966675.3. Taxonomy (NCBI): domain Eukaryota; kingdom Viridiplantae; phylum Streptophyta; class Pinopsida; order Pinales; family Pinaceae; genus Picea; species Picea glauca. Next base: position 400,114 of record JZKD02S2240569.1, read on the forward strand.
CTCTGAAGATCAAGGTCGCCTAGAAAATCATGTTGAAGAACTCAAACACTCAGGTGAAACAAATGAATCTTATTATTATGGGAAACTAATTTTCCTAGTAGGGGTGAAGAAGTGGAAGCACCAAAACAAAAAGAACCCTTTAAACTTGAGTTTTCGATCCAAGATTTAGATGGCATGACTCAAATGAAAAACATTCCATCCTATTATTTTCCCAACTTCTGAGGCGTAGCTAATGAGGATCCATATACCCTTTTTTTCAAATTTGATGTCTTATGTCAGAGTTATGATTACTCTACAAATTCCCAGAAACTTAAACTCTTCCCAACCACTATGAAAGAGGAAACACTTCATTGGTTCATGGGTCTTGGGGGTAACTCCATTAAAACATTAGATGAAATGACGTAGAAATTCCTGAAGAAGTACCAAGATTATTACAATGTAAGGGATATCAAGGAAGAGATATTTAAAATGGCACAATGGGACGAAGAGAGATTTGAAGACTATATCGAGAGGTTCCAATACAATCTGCAGAGGACGAAACAAAATGTACTAGACCTTAAAACTTTGTGCATCATTCTCCTTTGGGGAATTAGGGATGACTGTCTAGATGCACTAAATCTTATGGGATCTAGAGATATCTCTCAGCTAACATATGATGAAATTTGTTAGTTGTGTAGGCGTTATTCATGGAGCACTACAAAATCTAGGAGCAACCCTAGGGATTTAGTCTCAAAGGTTGCTAGGTTGTCTAGCAGAGGAGTTACTATGGATGAGATAGGAAATATAAATTGGACAACTTTAAAACTGGCATTCTCAGCTCACTTATCTCCCAGCTAGACACTTTAAAGGCTAGGAAGAAGAAATAATAAGATTAATTGGCATTCGCCATATTCTACCCTAGATGTAGGAAAAAGCACCCTCTCCAGAAGTCCCCTTTGGATAATATAGAGATGTGTATTATTTGTGAACAAAAGCATGCGACCAAATATTTCCCTTCCTTTCCTGAGTTGAAGGAAATATACAAAAGGGATAACACCGAAACCGATAAAATATGTATTGTATCCCAAAAGCGACCATGGTCGCCACAACCACCTAGTATTGCACAAGAAAAAATATTTTTTTCCATACCAGTACCCATCTGCACCATGGAAACAATGTATTTCCCATGCTCAAAACCAACCCTTGTAGCAGTGTCGGTGAGGGCCTAGAATTCTTGGGAGCTTACCTTCTCAAAACCAACAATATTCTCCTCAATCTCACTCACCATTCCAGGACCCACTACAACTGTAATTTCCATCCAACCAATCTCTTCAAATACCATCACAATTACCTTTCTATCCTATACCCAACCAAAATAATAAATCAGTACAACCTATATGTAATGTTGAACTACACCCTTTTCCAACATATGTCATTTATCTCGTGGATTGTAAATATATTCATCTACGCTCGGGGAAAGTGATTCATGATCATACTACCCCCATTATCCAAGAACAAGATGATGAGGAAAGTCTTACCGAAATGGAAAATCAGATCATTAATCCATCTTTGGAAACCCAAGATACTACTTCAGAACAACCACATGCAAGAGAATCAATTCCAAATCCCCCATATTTATAAAGACTATGTATAGAGAAGTCCCCCACATGACCATTTTTTTATTTTCTAGGGGAACTTAGAAATATGTGTGTAAAGATTCCTCTGTTTCAAGCCATCAAGGATGTCCTGATCTATGCTAAGGTTGTCTATGAACTTTTTTTTAGGAAATCAAGAAGGCAGAAGGACCCAAAAACTATTCATGTGAAAATATCTGATCTAATGTTACGGAAAGTATTTGTTACATCTCTTATTCATAGTGTATAGTACTAGGTTTGGTCTATGTTATATCTTTGTAACTTTTACAACAACTTTATGAGAACCTAAATTTATTTTCTACCATCATTTCATTTTTCTATCCCTTGATTTCAAATTCTCTCAATTAAAGTCATTGTAACCTCAACCCTTATCCACCATGCTCGATTATACAAAATGATTGCATTCAGACCATCTGACATGTAACTTGGATATTCTTTTATCCAAATTACCATGTATTCATTATACATTAACACATATTAGGTTTTATCTCCCTTTTGTATGTTAACCTCTCCAACATTTCAAGCCCATGCCATAACTACAACATGCATGCACAAATTTTCGAGCCAATCCAAATGATCTACCCCAGATTTTCTCCACTTGTACTCTTGTCAAAAGGTTCTCATGTCTTTCTGAAATTTGTTACCCTACCATTTATGGGACTAAGAAAAGGTTTCCATGTTTAGGCTTTACGGTTTAATTAGGGATCGTCACAAAATGAATGAGCATGTGGCCTTATGGGGTTAGTTGCTACCAAAGCTATGAATGTTATTTAAGTGTTTGGGAATCCTTCCTTTCCTTCTTAGTTGATGAGAGCTCAAATGCACCTATACGCATCATTTCCTTCTTAGTGGAGGAGATATTAGGGG
>JZKD02S2240569.1:407332-419344 GCA_000966675.3 Picea glauca
CCGCCATTGTCGTTGGTTGGGTTGGTGGAGAGAAGAACGAATCGCTATTGCTTTTGCTGTGCGCCCGGTTTATATAAGAAAGAGAAACACAACACAGGTTCATGGAATTTGTTGAGCTTTCGATTTTTGCCGCGTTGGTTGAGAGAATAACGAATCGCTATTGCTTTTGCTGCGCGCCCGGTTTATATAAGAAAAGAGAAACAAAGATTGATTGATGGGCAGACGATTAGTCTGGAATTTGTTTGGATTTCGATTTTATAGCTCAAGATTTAAGATTGAGATTTCCATTTTGTAAGAGAAAAATAGGGTTACTAAAGTAGGCAATGCCAGCGATTTCACATCATATCATTTAATGCTTATAGTGGGAAATATATATATATATATATAATAAAAAAAACAAATTAATTACAAGATCAGAAATAATGCAACTATTTTATGAACAAGCCCAGCCCCAGCCCATATATATATATGGGCTATGGGCTGGGGCTGGGCTTCGTTCATAAAATAGTTGCATTATTTCTTATCTTGTAATTAATTTGTTTTTTATTATTCACATTTTCCATTTTATCAATAGGTGATTATATAAAGTAAGTTTCAATACCTCAAAAATCACTTATATTATGTGATTAGCTTAGTATCGATGACATTGATTGCAACTTTGGATCTATGTATGAACGATGGTTTCCAATTTGGGAATGTCTTTCTTTTTTTTTTGCTAATTCATCTCTATCCAAGTTTTCAAAGATCTAATTCATCATAAGACAAATGTTGTAGATAGGTGGTTGATATAAATGGGTAAAAATCTCAAGATAAATGTTGTAGATAGGCGGTTGATATAAATGGGTAAAAATCTTAAGATAAATGGTGTAGATATGTGGTTGATATAAATGGGTAAAAATCTCATAAGATGATCACATAAAATTTTATTTCTTTATTGTTTGTTTATTAGGTAAAATAGTTAGTAGGAGTGGTAAGAATATGTTATATGTTATACATATAACCGATGGTTGATATAAATGGGTAAAAATGTCATAAGATGATCACATGAATTTTTTTTTTTATTATTGTTTGTTTATTAGGTAAAATAGTTAGTAAGAGTAGTAAGAATAGGGGTTGGGAGTTTTAGTAATTTAATACAATGTAAAGTTTTTTTTTTTTTTTTGGATTCATGTTTTCTATAACATTTCTACTTGTTGGTAGTTATTTTTAATAGTAATTATCATTCCTATCACGACCTCAGAGGACCCTTGTTCAAATCTTGTAATCATTCACCTCCCAAGGGTGTGCAACACTACAACGGTTCTTACTTGGTTGCTTGAAAACACCAACAATACTTCATGTGGACTATGCCTCTTCACCTAGAGCATACCCATACTCCATTATAGGCTACGAGGGAGTCACACTCCAACTCTATGCAACTCACTTCTATACTTAGACAATATTGTTAACAACTTAACACTTGGTCATTTAAGAATACATTCAATAGCATGAGAAACCAAGAGAACAATTGCGAAAAAAACAAGAGACACACACAAAAATAGTGCGAGCAACACAAACCATGCCTAACACCCGACTAAGTCTTGTTATTGTGAAACAGTTACAATATGAGCACTACTATCTCGATTTACAACTTGGGCAGAGTCACACAACTCATCTCACCTCACCAAGACACTCATACATAGATTCATCGCACCAAGACTCTCTATCGTAACCAACTTTGCAACCTCCTACAGTGCGCCCCATACGTGCACCCTACCATAGACTTGATGTCCCTTCTCTTCCATAGACTTGACCAAGTTACCACAAACTTTGGTTATACCTCACTCATTCCTCACAAAGACCTACGTTTAGAATTCCCCAAACTCTCATTGTATGTCCCACCCTTGGCTACTTGTCTCACATCTTCACAACTCTTCCTCAGTTCTTCCTTACCTCAGAACTTGCCTCAAACTTGCTCTTTATGCCTTCTTTCTCTTTCAAAAAATATTTCCTTCCTTGGTTGTGCACCCTTGTTCTCTTATATGCACTGCAAAGATCACCATCACAAACCATTGCATCCTTTGGGTGTGTCACATCCCTTCGTGAACCATCATGCTCAAATGAATCGTTGTGCCCCTTTACAGACTTAGTGCACCCAAAAGAACATGTTCTCCCATCAACTGACACATCCCATTCTTGGATGCATGCCCCTTGCCTTATGTGTTTCCTTGTGCCAATTGACGTGAATCTCCATGGGTGTGTCGATGGGGCCATCCAACATTTCCAACGTTCCCATGTTGCCAAGGGAAGGTGGGTCCACTCCTTGGGTATGCATTGAAGTCGCTCTGTCCTTTCCCAAACACAACCCAAGTCTCCATCAACCTTCTCAAGGAAAGTAAGGTGTGTGTCCCCTTGGTGTCATATTTCACCATTGTGCACCCAAGGTGCTCTTGGTCATACCCACGTGTCTTTGTTCATCCAACCGATCACATGCCCCTTTCATTCTCATGCTTGACTCGTCCTAAGTATGCCTAAGGAGTGTGCGTAATCGATGGGTGTCATGGGAGACCTTACATCATTCCCCCACTCCAAGTTGTTGTCGTCCTTGACAACATCCATCAATATTTGTGGTTCCTTTTCCATGTCCCCATATCTCGTCACCACCCAACAACTATTGTCTCCTCAACTATTGTTGTCAAGGAAAACTTCCCTTAGGAAGTTGCATGAGTCTTTGAAGTGTCAAGCCTGACTGACTTACTAATGTTTCCTTACTTCATCCTATCTACTCATGCTTCCATGTGTTGTATCCCCTTGTTACTTTGGTCGATTGGGTAGCTAGTCCAATTGTCGCACCTCTATCTCAAGAACTCACATCTTCATGTTCAAATGTCCTTTTCTATTTGCAAACTTGTCACATTCACAACTCCTCATTTCTTCCAATATGTCAAGTCACCCAACTATTTTTCCAACAAAACTCACTAAGGAACCTCCTTAAGGCATCCCATAGGCCTCACGTCCCCCCGTGAGGCAGTGAGCCAATGTGCTATTGTCTTAGTTTAAAGGTGAAGGGGGGTGGTTGGTTTTTCCATCTCATTCATCTTCAATCTGTCCCAATGTGATCTGCAAGGATTCATCATACTTATTCATTATATACATAAGTAGTGGTACACTTGAACCAATTCTACCTTCGCATTCCCCAACAAGTCATCCTAGCTCAAGTTCATACATGCATTCACCATGACTAAGTTCACTAGAGGAGGAATCAACTTCTTCCTTGGTTCTCCTCCACAAAGGTTGCTATGACTCCCAGACATATTCTCGGTCCACGAATGGTCTTTGCTCTTGTTCAACTAACTACTCTAGCATAATCATCTCTGTAACTTCCTATGATCTTCGCTGCGATTGATCAACCTTCAAACATAAATCATCCAATCCATCCACTATATTAGCTAGATCTCCAACTATGTCTTCAACATCGGAAATACTCCATTCCATTGCCACAATTCTCCTTTCATTTTCTACGTTAGGTTGTCCAACCATCACCCAACATTGTCCAAGTTCTCCCCCACAAGGATGTTTTCTCTAGATTTTCACTACAACCATTCGCAAGGAGGACATCTACATTCCCCCTTCCTTCCTCCTTATGGTAGGAATCAAACATGGATTCTTCCCTGAGAAAATATACAAATTGTTCCAGTGAGGAATATGTATTATCTTTTCCTTCCTCGTGAATTCTTGTCCCAACACAAATTTGAAATCATCCATAGGAAGAATGGTGAAACGTGTCCTTCCACACTAGTCACCAAGCTTCAACAAGATATCCTTGGCTACACCAACGACCCTCTTTACACCTGCGTTGACTATTTTGAAGGTTGTTTGTGTTGGTTTAGGTTGCATCCAAAGCCTTTACACCATATCCTCCCTCAATAAGTTATGTGTCACCCCATTGTCCACCATGGATGTAGTGTCCCCAAGGCCGAGCCCTTTGTAAGTTTGATGTATGAAATGAATTGTAAATATGTGTTATAGGTTGGTGAGCCAAGTTTGTATAAGTCGATGGGCTTATGTGATTATTAGGCCAAAGAGAGAGCCTAAGGGTTGTAGGCCATGGACCTGATTTTGTACTTATATGTATGCAGCACATTAATAAAATATAAACATCGTTGCATGCAGGCCGACATGATGAATGAGTGATGGGGGAATGAGCATCCATAGAGAGGGCAAGGGATTAGGGGTTGGAAGGTGGGAAAAGGGGCTAAGTGTTAAGCCTAGGGGGCTTAAGCCTTGGGAATAATATTTTATTATTATTCCAAAGAACATGTGCATTTTATGTTGTTTATCCTAAGTTCCTGGCAAAGGGAAAACGTGCAAAGCGGATGCATGTTGATGGAACACATGTAATTCCAAGGGTAACAAGTGTCAACCCTGGTGCATGCGAATAAACGGCCAAGATGAGCCGTGAGAGGGATTCTTCTCCATTCTTCCGGATTTTCTGAACCGGACATCATGTCCGACCTCTGTAAGAGATACCCCGTACATCCACTGATCCAGAAGCCTGTGTGTTGATTCTGAAAAACCGAAACATCCTCTGTCTGAGTATCGAGCCTATGCGTGGAGTCTTGTTCGAAGCCATATCCGTGAATCCATTCGCCATTGTTGAACCTGTTGGAAAGCCCGTGTCTATTTTCCCGTCGGTTGTTGTGGCTACGCAGTGCTGGACTGCGTGGGGCTTGTTGGCTAGTTTGTGCAACACTCTCTCCAAGAGAGAGAGGTGGTTGAATTGGAAGAACAGGTTGCTTGGCCTGTGAGCGACTCTCTCCAAGTGAGAGAGTGCACAGGAAGGAGAGAAATCCTGGAAGGAACCTTGTAGCTTCCACAGAGCTCGGAGACTTCCGGTCTAGTCTGTTGCTGTAACCCAAGGCAAGGGAGGTTAGCAATCGAAGGACTGTCTAGGTGACAGAGAAGGTGCATACTCCTGGGGTGGAACAGGCATGTGGGGAAGGAGAGTCTATGGGCAGTGAGCATGAGTGGTTCCTGGGAGAGAATTCCTTCCTCGTGACTATGTGTTTTCCCTGTAACCTCAGCCTAGCCTAGGATTCCTTGCCTTGGGGTGGAGCTTAGTCCTAGCTCAGGGGTGACCTACTGCTAAGTTGATGAGCAGTGCGGTCTAAGGCTGGGAGGTTCGTGGAAGGCCTGCACCTGGTTGGTGGAATTACCTCAGTTTCAAGATAAGTATCAGCTTATGTTAAATGTTAGGTTTTGCATGCCTGTGATGCTTATATTTTATCATGTATTCTGTTGTGCGGATGAATTATGGTTAATGCCATTCTTAAAATTATGATAGCAATAATTTATATGACTTACTCTGAGTTTAAATGTGTTTCATTTTCTTAAATGCATGTTGTTTTATAATCCGAGAGTGGGTGTTATATTTCCGCGAAGTTTGTTAACCGAAAAAGTGGTGTTATAGTTTGGTATCAGAGCCCAGGTTTCGACACTGAGCCTAGATGGGCCAGTGGAGTGGTATTTGGATTGAGGGTAAGAGGAGAAATTGTGTGTGGAGGACCAATTTCGGACCCTGGTATGGTCCAGAGTGTCAAGGAGCTACTTGACCGTTCCTTTAAGCTCATGAGGTATAGCAGTGTTGTGAAACCGCAGCGGGTGTGGTATATGGCCACAAGGAGAGAGGACTCCACACCAGCAGTGTTGGAGCCTTAGGATTTGTTCGGGAGGGAAGTAGCAAACCCTCGTGACCGTCGGATCGGGAAAACGTGCGCAAGGTTTATAAAACCCTTTGGAGTTGCACAGGAGCGTGGGAATCGCGATACGTGAACTCCCGAAAACCCGATAAAACTGAGAAGATATACACTGTAGATCTGGGAGGAAGGCTCGACCGTTAGATCTGGCGGAGTCACGCTCGAGTTAGTCACGAAAATCTTTCGAATTTCGCAAAGTCGAGATATGGGAAGTGAGGAAGGTGAACACCTCTGAAACCCGAAACCCGAAATCCCGAAATGATCTACACCATAGATCGTAGGAAGGGAGTTGATTGTCTGATTCAGCAAAGGAGTAAACCATAATTTTTGGAATTCGACAGATGGAAGTTCAAGATGTGGGATGCACGAACTCCCGATGCCCGAAACCCTGAAACGCCAAAAAGATTTGCGTCGTAGATCCGAGGAAGGAGTCTAACTGTGGGATTTTGCTTGGAATGGACATGGGGGCATGACTGTGTACCATGTGCCAGTGAGTCGAGAAGACAGGTGAGAGTGGTGGGACCCGATGACATCACCGCAGGTGACGTGGACCCTTCTGAACGTACCACGCGCCACTGTGGTGAAGGGTGACAGCTGTGCTGTGGGCCCGAAGGATAAAGTAAATCGGAATCCGGAAGTCGGGGGTTGGGAAGGAAAGCGAGTCTGAAAGTCTCAAGAATCGAAATCCCAAAACCCAAAGTCCCGAAGTCTTCGGAGACGGAAGAACCGTAGCAGATTTTAAGGGCGACAACTGTGTTGTGGGCCCAGAAAGCAAGGAAACTGAATTTTCAGAATTCGGGAATTGAGGCGACAAAGATTAGGATTCGCTGCATTGTGAAATTCCGATTCACGAAATTTCGAAAAGATATGGACCGTTAAACCCAACTCATTGAGGATCGTTGGATCCCGTACAAGAAACCATTTATCAGATTTTGGGGATTGTAGCGACAAGAAGTTGGGAGTCACCGCGTTATGAACTCTCGGGTACCGAAGACCCAAAACCCGAAAGCGAGTGTGAGAGCCTCGTGGACCAAAATCCCGAAGCCAAAAGTCCCGAAGTTCCGAAATTGCAGAACCGACAGAGCTCAAAAAATTTTGTGAAGTTAAAACATTTTCTCACTCACGTTGATTTATGAATATTGTGATGTTGTAAGGGTTAAGGCCTGACAAACTTCAGTTGGCTGCACGTCGTGTGTGCAAAGTGCAATGAGTGTCAGGACAACCGAAAATCGACGTCGAGTATCGAATTGGAAGAGGTGCAGATTACCTCTGAAACAGAGGACGAAAGGGTAGGAAGGAATGTCAACCTGGGAGTCGAAGGAACAAACTCTAATGGGCACAGAAAAGAGATGGATAAGGAAGGACATATTATGAAACTCGTTGAAAGATTGCAAAAAGATGCTCAGGCTAGCCAAGATGATAGCCAAAAACTCATGAAAATCAGGGATCGGCAGGGTGAATTCAACTTTAAAATGTTGAAGAGCCTGGAAAGAATAGAAAAGAAATTGGAAAAAGAGAGTGACACAAGCAGATCAAGAAGTGTTAGAACCCCTGAGAGGAGAAGGAAATCAAGGAGTGGTAGCAGACATTACCATCTCTTCCCGAAGCATTCTGGCAAGGAAACACACAGTAGTTCAAGCCCGTCCCCTACCAGAAAACACCGAAAATCTGGAAAGGATGATATGAAAGGGGAGATGAACAAGATTAAGCCTCCAACGTTCGATGGAGAACATAAGAAGGAGGAAGATGCTGAAACATGGTTTCTTGGCATGAAGAAATATTTCCAACTGCAGAACTACTCCGCTCATGCAGAAGGAAAAATTGCGATGTATCAGCTAAAAGGAAAAGAATCCATGTGGTGGGATCAGTTGGTGCAAGTGCAGCACATCAAAGAGAAAGATATCACCTGGAAGGAATTTAAGAGGTATTTCGAAAAGAAATACCTGACCAAAAGATATTATGACAGAAAGATGAAGGAGTTCTTCGAACTCATGCTAGGTAGCATGACCATTAATGAGTACGAACGAAGTTTCTTGGAACTGTTGAAATATGTTCCATTCATCAAAGATGAGACTGTCAAGATTCAAAGGTATTTAAGTGGATTGCCACCTTCCATCGGTGATAAGATTCAGTATGATGATCCTAATACCATGGAAGAAATGATAAGAAGGGCGAAATGATTGTATGAACAGCAAAGAGAAAGGCCTACTTTTTGGAAGGCTTGGGATGATCAGAAGAAGTTCAAGAAAGAGCAGAGGCAGAAGGGAAACAAGCCTCCCTTCTTCAGAAACAGTCCCCACAGACAACCATCCTTTAGAGAGCCTAGGAAGGCTAAAGGGGGTGAGCATATGCCAAGACTGCCAATTATGCAGTGTTGGGGTTGTAAAGGAAACCATAGGTACAGAGACTACCCCCACAGAAAAGATAAAGAGAGAACTGTTCACACTGTTCAGCGAGCTGAAAAAGTGGAGGATATGGGTAGCAGAATGCCAAGGATCTACGCAACCCTGGACAATAAACAAGCAGAATTTCAATCACACATGATTGAAGTGGAAGGTATGATTAACAACCGACCACTTATTATTTTAAATGATTCAGGGGCTAGCCATAGTTATGTAGACCCTAGGGTGGTGGAATGTTTGTGTTTATCAAGGAGAAAACATGAAAAGTCTTGGCTAGTGCAGTTAGCCATAGGAACCAAATTGAAGGTCACTGAATTGGTTAAGTCATGTTCAGTGGACATGAAAGGATTGAGCACTAAGGCTGAATTGAATATTCTTCCTTTAGGCTCTTATGACTGCTTAATTGGGATGGACTGGTTGGACCAGCACTATGCCCTTCTGGACTGTCGTAACAAGAAGTTCACATGCCTGGATGAAGAGGGAAATCAGGTAACAGTCCAAGGAATTCCCAGAGCCATGGTTGTTAGAGAAATCTCAGCCATGCAGCTGAAGAAGTGTTACAGGAAAGGCTTTCAGTTATTTGCATCCCGTGTGGGAGAAGCATCCAGTGATGTAGTCTCAAATATGGAAGACCACGAGGTACTCATAGAGTTCAAGGACATATTTTAGGAGGTACCTAGACTACCTCCGAAGAGGGACGTCGATTTTTCTATAAATTTGATGCCTGGAGCAGCTCCAGTTTCAAAGGCTCCTTATAGAATGAGTACATAAGAGTTAAAGGAGTTGCAATTGCAGCTCGAAGAGCTACTAAAGAAGGAATACATTCGCCCCAGCGTGTCACCTTGGGGAGCCCCGGTCCTATTCGTGAAGAAGAAAGATGGGACGTTGAGTCTATGCATTGATTTCCGATAGTTGAACAAGGTAACTGTCAAGAACCAGTATCCTCTGCCAAGGATCAATAATCTTTCTGATCAGTTGAAGGACGCGAAAATATTTTCAAAAATAGATCTCAGATCTGGATATCACCAAGTGATAATAAATGATGAGGACGTTAGCAAGACCGCCTTTAGAACAAGGTACGGTCATTATGAATTCACAGTGGTGTCGTTTGGACTGACAAATGCACCTGTTGTTTTCATGTGCTTAATGAATGGTGTATTCATGGACTATTTAGACAAGTTTGTCATAGTCTTCCTGGATGACATCTTGGTGTATTCCAAGTCAGAGGAAGAGCATGAGAAACACCTGAGAATGGTGTTGCAAGTGTTGAGAGAACACCAGTTGTACGCCAAGCTAAGAAAATACTCATTTTATCAAAGGCAGATCCATTACTTGGGACATATTATTTCAGAAAAGGGGATTGTTGTGGATCCTGAAAAGGTTGAGGCCATCCAAGAATGGTCAGCGCCAAGGAATGTGGCAGAAGTTAGATCTTTTATGGGTCTGGAAGGCTACTATAGAAGGTTTATAGCCGAATTCTCAAAGATAGCTCACCCTATCACTTCCTTGCAAAGGAAGGAGAAGAAGTTTCAGTGGACTGAAGAGTGTGAGAGCAGTTTCCAGCGATTGAAACAACTTCTAACCAACGCTCCAATCCTAAAGATTGCAGATCCAAATATGAATTTTGTGGTGTGCATAGATGCATGTAAGGAGGGGCTGGGAGGAGTTCTCAGCCAAGAGGGATTTGTAATTTGTTATGAGTCCCGAAAGCTGAAAGAGCATGAAAGGAATTATGCCACTCATGATTTAGAGCTGGCAGCAATCGTCCATGCATTGAGGAAATGGAGACATTACCTCATGGGAAGGAGATTCGAACTGAGAACAGACCACAACGGTCTGAAGTATTTATTTGATCAGCCGACTTTAAATGCCAGACAAACCAGATGGATGGAGTTTCTATGTGAATATGACTTTGATATCTGGCATATCAAAGGGAAAGAAAATAAGGTGGTTGACGCACTCAGCAGAAAAGTGCACTAATTACATGCTACAACCATTAGCATGTACAAGACTGAGATCGAGGACAGAATTTTGGAAGCTGCAAATGTTGATTTGCAGTACAGAGGTCGGGTAGCAAAGCTACAACAGTGTGAGAGACCAAAGACCGAGGAAAGTTACACCTTGGGAACTAATGGCTTACTTCTGTATAAAAACAGAGTGTATGTACCCAATGTCCAAGAATTGAAGCTGGCAATTCTAAAAGAAATGCATAACGTGGCTTATGCTGGACATCCTGGATATCAAAAGACTGTGACAGTAGTCAAAAGCCATTATTTTTGGCTGGGTATGAAGAAAGAAATCGTTGAATACATCGCCAGATGTATGGAGTGCCAGAAATTTAAGGTTGAGCATAGGCACCCAGCAAGGTTGTTGCAGCCTTTACCCATTCCTGAGTGGAAATGGGAAGTGGTGTCAATGGATTTTATCACAAGATTGCCTAGAACAAGCAAGCAACATGATTCAATCATGGTGGTGGTGGACAAGCTTACAAAAGCTGCCCATTTTATTCCACTGAAAACTACTCACAAGGCAGCAAATGTTGTTGATATCTTCTTAAAAGAAGTGGCACGCTTGCACGGAATTCCTAAGACAATTATGTCTGATAGGGACCCGAAATTCACCTCAAAATTCTGGAAAGGACTGTTCAAGGGATTCGGAACGAATCTGAACTTTAGTACAACGTATCATCCTGAGTCTGATGGTCAGACAGAAAGGGTGAACAGAGTAATAGAAGACATATTGAGAATGTATGTGATGGATAAACCATCAAGGTGGGAAGACTACCTGCATTTAGTAGAATTCGCCTACAATAATGGGTATCATACATTGTTGAAGATGAGCCCATTCGAAGCACTTTATGGAAGAAAGTGCAACACACCAATAAGTTGGGATAATCCAACTAACAGAGCAGTGATTGGGCTTGAGCTGCTCAAAGAGATGGAAGACCAAATGATAAGGATTAAACAGAATCTAAAAGATGCCCATGACAGGCAGAAAAGTTACACTGATAGTAACAGAACCCACAGAGAATTCAGAGTGGGTGATCATGTTTTCCTTAAAGTAAAAACTAACAGGAGTTCTCTGAAGCTGGGAAGTTGCGCCAAGTTGGCAGTAAGATTTTGTGGGCCATTTGAGATCCTGGAAAGGATTGGGCCAATTGCATTACATGCATCTATGACTGTACATAATGTGTTTCATATTTCACTGCTTAAGAGATGTATACCTGATGCTAATCATGTTATCGATTGGAATGTGATTCAGGTGGAACCAGAAGGCGTCCTGCAAGTGCATCCTGTGCGCATATTGGACAGGAAAAGCAAACAGCTCCGGAATTGAGCCATAGAGCTTGTAAAGTTCCAGTGGACCTGGTACGGTCCTGAGGATGCGACATGGGAGCATGAAGAGGTTATGCGAGCAGAGTACCCACATCTTTTTGAAAATTTTGAAAAAGCTTGCAAAGACAGTGTAAGGTTGCATTGAGGACAGTGCATAAATAAGGGGAAGGGAATTGTAGTGTCCCCAAGGCCGAGCCCTTTGTAAGTTTGATGTATGAAATGAATTGTAAATATGTGTTATAGGCTGGTGAGCCAAGTTTGTATAAGCCGATGGGCTTATGTGATTATTAGGCCAAAAAGAGAGCCTAAGGGTTGTAGGCCATGGACCTAATTTTGTACTTATATGTATGTAGCACATTAATAAAATATAAACACCACCACGTGCAGGCCGACACGATGAATGAGTGATGGGGGACTAAGCATCCATAGAGAGGGAAAGGGATTAGGGGCTAGAAGGTGGGAAAAGGGGCTAAGTGTTAAGCCTAGGGGGCTTAAGCCTTGGGAATAATATTTTATTATTATTCCAAAGAACATGTGCAT
>JZKD02S2240569.1:441621-451683 GCA_000966675.3 Picea glauca
AGAGAAAAGTATAAAAAACTTTGGGTAGAATGTGATAATGCATGTCAGAAATATGAACTACATACAGCCAACACACTTGCAACAGTAATTATTTGCCAATGCATAGAATATTTACAAGTAATTATTTGTCAATACATAGAATATGATCCATCTTAACCATCTATTAAGCATCGAGAGTGATAAAAACGAAACCTAGGTGTAAACCTCGTTGTGCTTAAGAGATTCTGGGTTAACAAGGATCTACACTGGTTTAGTTTATCATATATTTTTATAATACAATAATTATTTTTATAATACAATAATTAATAGTCCACTTTTTTCTTTTTAATTTTATTTTTTACATTGCAGATCTTAACTGTTTTTTCATTTAAAGTATAATCTTACACACGTGATGCATCTCATCCACACTCGGCTCTAAAATGCACCCCGCTTCTCTCAATGCAACCAGGTACAGTAGAAATACAAGATACAGTGACTGAGAACCATGCACCAGAATTTGAGATACAAGGCATGAAGACATGTTAGTCAATACTAAATACAAAAGGCATAAATAAATACTAAGTACAAAAGAATGCATATATAAGAATGTAGCAGTTCAGAACAAACACTTAATCAATTCACAGGAAACTGCCCCAAGTTTGCAGTTTTGCCAAATTTTATGGGCAGACATAAGATTGGCAGATTGGACCGTGGACACATTAAAAGCAAATTTGTTTTGCATCTTTAATGACCAGAAACAGATATCTCATCACAAGGTATGTCGACCATAAATTTTTAACTGCATGCATTACCAAAATGAAGTTCAACCAATGGATTCTCTCATTACAAAATTTAATGACGTGGAAAGTAACAAAAATGCAAAATAATCAGCTCATGTTCCTTTGAAGAATGTAAGAATGAGAGATGAAAGAAATCCTAAGTTTTTTATATTCCGAGGTTAGAGAAAAACTTGTGGGACTAAATACGGCTTCAAATACATTTCTGTGTATTGGTCCTAATAAAAGAAAATCTGGCCCTACAAAAGGCATAAGAAATATTCCGAATTTTCAAAAGCATTGCTTTCCTATATTTTATAGTATGATATGGCATAAAGTCCATACAAGGAGGTGAGCCAACTTTCATTGGTTGAAGATTTGAATTTTGTGTAAGTTACATGATCATACTAATTCCCAGCCTCAAATTTTCCTTGTCAATTTCTTCATGAGACTAAGCATCATTTGTTATTTAAGTCCAGCCCGAAACCTCTCAGAAAATAAATGGCTACAAGAATCATGGAAATCTTGAGTTTCCTTACACCCCTGCCTTAAAACATCATATGATGGCTACAATAATTATATCGTCAAAAGAAAAGTGTGCTAAGGCACACAGTTTGTCAACCCTCTCATATATCTCCCTACCTAGTTCACAAATTGCATCCAACCAAGTTTCCCTCAGTTCCTTACTTCAAGCAGTGCTAGGCTGCTAGCTAATAACATTAAACCCAGGTATATTTTTTATTTTTATTTTTTTGAAAATGCCTCGTATATTACATCAAAGAACTAAGTACAACAGAATTCAAGGTAGTTACATCATACACACATTGGAACCAGGAAATTCTCAGTCGATGAAAGCTGAAAAGACCATCATATGAGTCTGGACCCCGACAAAGGGGGGACTCAACATCATGGCAGAAAGCGTGTTGGTGAACTCGCAAGAGTAGAGCCAACTCCTGCTTAAAACTCTGCAAATCCCCAAGAGAAAGGGGATAATTAATCTCATTGAAAGTAACTTTATGATGGTGTTTCCACAAAAAACCAATTGCAACCGGACAAACTGAAAGCCAAGGTAATTTGTAGTTGTCCTTGATCATCCAAGTGTCCGCCAAGAGGGGCCCCTTTGAAGAGAGCGGGGCTACAAACATGGACTAAAAGTAAGCGTGAAACCATCACCAAAAATCTCACACTGACATTTCCAAAAAACATGTTGCACTCTCTTCCTCACTGCACACTACACAAGCTGAACTAGTAATGCCAACTTTGTGCAACCTACTCTTGATAGTGAATCCATGCTAAAGAAATAATCAGCCCAAACTTTATGTTTAAAGGAGACATGAGCCTTCCATATGGATTGACACCACCGCAACCATCACTCCACCGAATCTCAAAACCCCTACCTTTTAATTAGGTAGAGCCCTATGTCAGAGGAGTGGCACACCAACTCATAAATGCCATTCATCTCATAGATATAAGTAAGCTTCCTACTTTTCCATCTCCAATCCCTACAAATAGGAATTAGGACCTTCCCCATGTATCTGCATTTTATATAAATAGCTCTCTGGAATCATACAACAAAGACTTGAAAAAATAGGCTTGTCCACCGCAACCATCTCTCCACCAGATCTCCAAGCCCCTACCCTTTAATTAAGCAGAGCCCTATGCCAGAGGAGTGGCGCACCAACTCATAAATGCCATTCATCTCAAAGATATAAATAAGCTTCCCACTTTGCCATCTCCAATCCCTCTAGAATCTAGATAGGACCTTACCCCTGCATCTGCATTTTCTATAAATAGCTCTTTGGAATCATATGACAAAGACTCGCAAAAATAGCCTTGTCCGTACAAGAAAGATTTTAAGCACGGTTAAGAGTCCTTCATGTATGTCGTTGCCAAGTATTTGAATTCCAAAATTCCTTCCAAAAGGCAAGCCTTTCTAAGCCAACCTTTTATCATCATACAGTGGAGAGAGTCCACATTGACCCTCAGACAATGGGAATGCCTAGATTTGTTGGAAGATTAGATCCCAAGCATCTTGGGCAAAGTTGTTGGAGACACCCCCCATGCTTCACTCCTGAAGCGCAACTCGAGAGGGAGCATTCCAGAAGCACCCTCGAGAGCACGCTTTTAGATCACTCACTCCCAAGAGAAAATTTAGGGAGCGTGCTTCCCCCTTTTTTGAGTGCTCCTTGTAGTTGATGTTTGGACAACATCAAGAAGACATTCTCCTAGATTAATAATTAATAATATAATTATTGATTATTAAATAGTATATATAATAAATAATGATAATAATAAATAGTTATTGATTATCAAAGGGACGTATCCTTCAATGGATGGTCACCATATGTTCTCTATATATGGAACACTCATCATTGTAATAATATATCGAATATACAATATCATCTCATATAGAAAAAACAACATGGTATCAGAGCAAGTATGGGCCTCACTCCCTCACGGGAGGGCCCAGGTGCTCAGTGTATTAAATCGCTTCCTTGTTCATGCAAAAGAGTCGAATCGCAGTAGAAATTGTTGTGTTGAATCCTGCATATAAGAAACAGAATGCCCATCATCGACAAGCAATGGATGAGCCATCAGCTCTAGAGGTGAACGAAAAGCTCCTCGATTATTTTCTTTATCAAAACGATTACGTTCGCCAGTGTGGAATCCATGTACAACGGGGCCGCGACATCATACCAGTGTGTCGTGGGTTTGACACTCAAAGAAGTCTTGAAGCAAGACGTGGGGTTGTTGTCGGAGGAGTTGAGCGATGGGGTGTTCGCCCAAAACTTCGACTTCCGAGCAAAGGCAGCGTCGAGGACATGGAAGAAGTTCTACACCCAAGTGAATCTTCTCAAAGACGAGAAAGTCGAGGGTGCAGCAGCGGAGATAATGCTGCCTTGCAAGTCGCCCGGAGGCCATGGCGCTAGGGTTTGTCTTGGTATCTTTAATGCAGTGGAGGAACCTACACAGGCCTATGATGCAAGTGCACAAAAGATCAGAGGAAGAAGGCTTGCGTCGATTTGTGGTCAAATGCATAGAGAAAGGGCTAGGAGGCACCACCCATCAGAATCCTTGATGAGGTGAAGTGACCGTCGTTTGACACATGAAGGAGAATCTGTGTGGAGCAGACAAATGATGTATGTGATGGCAAGTTCCAGGAAATCCGTAGACACAATGGTGATGTCTTATTTATTACATGTTTTAGCATTGTGGAGGCATGAGCTCAAGTATGGTGGATGAGCACAAAAGATTGTGGAATTGCGAAGAGAAGAGTATATAGATGATGAAATCGTTACGATTTTTTCTCCTAGTTATGTTGGGCGTAAATTTGTTGTTAAAACTCAACAACGAGCTCACATGCAGAATGGTTATGCAATATGCACATAGTACGGGCATGTTCACAAGGTCGAGGATGCCACGAATCGCTATTGGGTTTTCGAAAGTATTGTTGGCGTTGGAGTATTCGCACATTTTGTTGTGTGAAAGGAGAGGAGCCTCAACGGGCATGTGGTTTGAATTGATCACTAGAAGACCAACGATTGATCTTCCTCGCAAGGAAACTGAATGGATGAGATCACGAAGTATAATCCCAAGAATCCTCATTGGTTTAATCGGGATCAGTTTATGTTGAGTTGGACATGGGTGCATGCTGCAGCAAGTTCTCTCGCATTTGGCGAGATCAACGCGAGTATTTGGTGTGGATTGATCAAGATGAACATGAGAAGTAGTGACAAACCCTCTTAGTCGAGATCACATGAAGCTTGTGTCAATGTGTTGATGTTTGAGGCAACATCATGAGACATTCTCCTCGGAGGGTCTTGTGTGGACTAGTAGGGGGGAATGTAGACTTCATCTTGACATGCCTCAGATGGTCAGATGAAGGAACCAAGACATTGGTTTCAGGAGGAAACCTCGATATGTCTTGTGAGACATTGGTTCCATGAGGGAACCTCGATATGTCTTAGACATTGGTTTCACGAGGAAACCTCGATATGTCTTGTGAGACATTGGCTCCATGAGGGAACCTTGATATGTCTTATAAACATTGGTTCCATGAGGGAACCTCGATTTGTCTTAGAAATGTGTTCCACGAGGGAACCACGAGATGTCTAGTATGGACACAGTTTAAGAGTGAAACCTAGGGTTGGACACATTAGGATATTTAGGTGTCTAGTATACATTCATGTACACAAGGAGAAAAGGACCAAGCTAAACCCTTCAGGCAGAAAGGGTACATTTGTGGGGTACAATAACTCTTCGAAAGCATACCGAATCTACATCCCTAGTCAGATAAAGATTGAGGTGAGCAGATATGTTACCTTTGAGGAAGAGGTAGCCTTCAGGAGATCTAGAGGATCTCACATGGAGATTGATAGTGAGAGACGGGAAGAGATGGTGTCTTCTCCCCCTCACCCTCCAGCAGTTTAGAGGGAGACAATTGAGCCTATTGATCCAATCGATCTCGTTGATCCTGTAGCTCCAGTTGATGTTCCCAGTGATATTGCAGTAGGTCGGAAGAGACCTACATGAGCTCGTCGGACTCTGAAGGAGGCAGAAGGACATGCATCTCCTCGTGGTACATTCCGAGAGAGCAAGAGACCTCACAAATATTCGTGCTATGCCGTAGCTAAGAGCCACATCATTGATTTTGAGCCTTCCTGTTATGAGGAGACATCTAGTCATCCAGTATGGAGAGATGCCATGATGGAGGAGTATCAGTCCATCATGAAAAATGATGTGTGGGATATTATTCCGAGACCTGAAGGGAAGTCTGTAGTGACTTCCAAGTGGATCTATAAGATCAAACACACAACCGACGGGAGCATCGAGAAGCACAAAGAAAGATTTGTTGCTAGAGGATTCTCTCAGGTGGAGGGAAAAGATTGTGAGGAGACATTTACTCCTGTTGCTTGATACACTTCTATCTGGACGATTATTGCCCTTGCAACATCCATGGGTTGGAGACTACATCAGATAGATGTGAAGACAACCTTTCTCAATGGAAAGATTGAGGAAGAAGTATACATCGAGCATCCAGATGGTTTTGTGATACATGAGAAGGAGTCTCATCTATGCAGGTTGAAGAAGGCCTTGTATGGACTCAAGCAAGCACCTCGAGTTTGGTATGTGAGGATTGATGGACACCTGATGAGTTTGGGCTTTAGCAAAAGTGTTGTTGATCCTAACCTGTACTACAAGATTGTTAATGATGAGTCCCTGATTTTTGGTCCTCTACGTTGATGATTTATTCCTCACCAGTATAGAGAGCCTTATTGTTGAATGCAAGTATGCATTGGCCTCTGAGTTTGAGATGAAGGACCTTTGTAAGATGCACTACTTCTTGGGACTAGAGGTGTGGCAGAGAACTGATGAGATCTTCCTGAGTCAGGGGAAGTACACAGTTGAGATATTGAAGAATTTTGGGATGCTGAACTGTAAGCCCATGGCTACACCAATGGTGATGACTCTAAAGAAACCAAGTGTGTCTTCTTCCGATTCCGACAAGATTGATCTGACCCTGTAAAGACAGCTTATTGGATCATTGATGTATCTAGTTAACACCAAACCAAATATTTGCTATGCAGTGAGTGCACTTAGCCAGTTTATGAGTCAGCCGAGACCGACACATTGGATTGCTGCGAAGCATATGTTGAGATACCTGCGAGGCACAGTTGGACATGGTCTCAGATATACTTACAGTATTGACATGAGATTGCAGGGATATACTGACTCTGAATGGGCAGGGAGCGCAATGGACAGGAAGAGTACCTCTGGGTGTTGCTTCACTTTGGGATCTGCCATGGTTTCCTGGTGTAGCAGGAAATAGACTTTTGTGGCTTTGAGCACCGCAGAAGCAGAGTACATTGCATTAAGTGTGGTAGTCCGCGAAGCAATGTGGCTTCGCAAGCTCCTTGCAGATTTATTTGGACATGTGCTGGATTCCACCGTTATTCATTGTGATAACCAGAGCTGTGTGAAGCTCTCATAGAATCCAGTGTTTCATGACAAATCGAAACACATTGAGATCAAGTACCATTACATCCAAGACATGGTGCAGAGGAAGGCAGTATTGGTGCAATAGCTTCCTACATATGAGCAGGTTGTTGATGTTCTTACCAAACCCCTTACCAGGACAAAGTTCGAGTAATTCTGTGACAGACCTGGCGTGACAGAGAATGCCTCCCTCGCTGAGAGGGAGTGTTAATGCTTGCAACTTCCTGAGACATTCTCTAGATCGTACTCATTTGTGACCGAGTTGAGTTGATCTGTGAGGACACTTATCCAAGAAGGACAAGTGGGTTTGGGCTTATAGCCCAACGTCCCTTGTGGAGAGCACATGAGGACACATCAAGGGAGTTGACCTTGACGTCACACACTATGGGGAGTTGAACCTAGTGTTTCTAGAGGGAGTAGCCTCTAGAAGTCCAGATCGTACTCCTTTGTGACTGAGTTGAGTTGATCTGCGAGGACACTTATCCGAGAGGGATAAGTGGGTTTGGGCTTATAGCCCAATGTCCCTTGTGGTGAGCACATGAGGACACATCAAGGGAGTTGACCTTGACGTCGCACACTATGGGGAGTTGTCCCTAGTGTCTCTAGAGGGATTAGCCTCTATAAGTCCACATGGGAGTGCCATGTGTGACAGACCTTTTGCTACAATGCCCTGAGTAAGCATCGAGCGGACCTTCTCCTAGATTGGGCTACAGACCAAGGGAGATAGGATACATTTATCACAAGGGTGTACTTGTGGTAAATGGGCCCAGGCGTAGTCCTTCCTTGATCATGACAAGGAGTGATATGGACTTGAGGTGCTTGAGGTGTTTTCCATGTGTCAGATAGCATTGGGATGACACTCACTCACAAGGGTGTACCTGTGGTGAATGGCCCAGGTGTAGTCTTTCTCCTTAATCATGTTGATTTGACTAGGAATGATAAATACTCGAGATGCTAGATACTATCACATGTGGACCCAGAATGAGCCTGATCTCAGAGAGAGTCAATTGGCTCAGAGGGAGAGCCACAGGGGGATTTCCCACTCGATTCAGGCAAGAGAGAGAGAGAGAGAGACATCTCCCAAGACTGATAGACATGTGTCATGAGTCTAGGGCGAAGTTTGTATACTTCAGAGACAAGCTTGGCATGATGCAGAATGTCTTCCTCGTTGAGAGGGAGTATTGATGTTTGGACAACATCGGGAAGACATTCTCCTAGATTAGTAATTAATAATATAATTATTGATTATTAAATAGTATATATAATAATAAATAGTTATTGATTATCCAAGGGACGCATCCTTTCATGGATGGTCACCATATGTTCTCTATATATGGAACACTCAACATTGTAATAATATATCGAATATAGAATATCATCTCATATAGAAAAATCAACACTTGTCACTATGGAGAGTGCTCTAAGAGCTAAATAAAATGCCCCCATCTATCTCCCATGGCTTACTCAAAATTGGTTGTTTTTTGTGCTTGTGGGAACCAAGGCAAGGTTCCAAAAAGTAGCCTAAGGCATGGCTAGGGTTCCTTGATGGATTAAAACACTCATTCACTCCATTTTCTCTCATTCTATTTCTCATTTCACTCGTCTTTGCTAGGATTTTGAGTGGGCTTCTTGCTAGTTGTTGAGGAGTAGATTTGTGAGAGCTTAGAAGGGAGATTGAAGGATGACATTTGTGAGATCTTGGAAGGGAGATTGAACGTTGCCTAGTTACATTCAACCACCATTGAAGAGTTGAAGAGGTAGGCTCTTAAGCCCATTCTTGTTTGGTTTTTTTCCATGTGTTGTAAACTAGTATATTTTCTATGTTGAATATTTGAATGTTCTCTTCTCCTATTCTTTCCCATTTCTCCTTCTCCATCATTCTATTGCAAGAAACAAGTTATTCTCAAGAAGCATGACGGGTATGTGGTTTATCTTTTTGGTTCCACCTTTGATTATGATGGTGGTGTTGGAAAACCAAAATATCAATGATGAGGAGGAAGTAGGAAATGGCACATAATGAGGAGAGGAAGAAGAAATGGAAGGGGATGATGATCATGAAACTGACAATGACGATGGAAAGAAACAAAAAGAGAGTTCAACACCCTTGTGGAAGTATGCGACAAAGCTTGAGGGAGGGAAAGAGGATGGAACCACAAAATTTACATGCTCATGTTGTAAAACAACTTACATAGGTCCATATACCGGTGTGAGAAAGCATCTTTGTGGGATTATGACATGTGATAAAAATAAGACTAGGAGTCAAAACCTGTGATCAAGTTCCAACGAAATATAGAAACAGATACGGAAGGGAAGATGAGGTTGCACAAAACAAATCGAAAAATCAAGGGTTGAAAATGAGACCTTATGCTCACATAGAATGTTCATTGGTCGATCCCCATCCCCCAATGCTAGTGGTTTCTCACCCGTGCATTCCAAGCGTACAACAATATCAGATTTCCTTAACCAAGGTTTTAGGGATGACGTGAATGCAAAATTTTCTACGGTTCTCTATGCATGTGGCATACCATTCATTGTTCTTTGCTTACCCTATTGGCATGAAATGGTACAAATTACAAGCCATCGACGGTGCCCCTAAAGGATACAGGATCCCCAAGTATGACAAATACATAACCATATGACTTGACAAATCCATAATGCTCTAAGGCAATTTACAATGAGTGGAACAAATATGGGGTATCCATTGTATCTGATGGTTTCATAAATGTTAAAGGTAAGCCATTGATAAATATTCTTGGTGTGTCTACTAGTGGTGTGGTCTTCCTTTCAACCCATGAATACTCAGATTGTTACAAGACCGATATAAATATTGCAAAACCCTTAATTAAAACCATTCAAGAGATTGGATTGTACAATGTCATTCAAGTCATCACTAATAATGCCACTAATTGTAAGGCAGAAAAAGCAATCATTGAGGATATGTACCCTAACATATTTTGGTTAGGGTGTTGGTTCACACATTGAACCTCTCAATGCATGATATTATTAAGATAAAGGACCATGATTATAAATGGATTGGTGAATTGTAAAAAAAGCGAAAAGAATGATTAAATTTATTACCAATCATAGCCATGCCCACTACATTTTCGGCAATCACTCTAAGTTGGAGCTACTTAAGATTGCAAAGACCCTATTTGCTAGCTATTACCTCACCTTCATGCGCCTTTTGAAGGTAAGAGAGGCATAGACTAGTATGGTCTCAAGTGATTCATGGCAGGGTTTGAAAGATAGGGCTACATCCTAATTTGATAGACATGAATTTCAAGAGGTGGAGGAGGTGGAGGACACCATT
>JZKD02S2240581.1:18363-28489 GCA_000966675.3 Picea glauca
TGGGTGCTATCATTCCCTGGTATCGTTTGTGTGGCCCCTTTTCGGATCGGGAGGCTCAGGGAGAAGAAGATTACCCCTAGCATTGGTTAGGAGGTATCGGTGAGGTCCCATCGGTTGACAAGCACGATTTCGACAGAGTGAATGCACGTGAGGACCTCCTCGCCTTGTTGTTGTTGGTAAAGGTATGTATGTTAAAGTTGTTGTAATAAAATTTAATTTGCACTTCTTTATTTACTATATTCGGATGGAGATTTCATTTCCATAAGCTTTCCTTGAACATGTATTTCTACAGTGATTGTAAAAGATTATTTTTTGTAAAATCATAATTTGCATCTCCTGCCTGCGTTTCTTTATTCCTTGATTGCATTTTTTTTCATTATTGTTTATCCACAGAGAGTATATGGATAAAGATTTTTGTTTTTATGTTCTATTCCTTTATCCTTTAACTTATTAGTCTATGTCCCAGCGATCATCTAGGAGCTGAATCGACTGTCTTTCACTTTTGTTTTAAATATTTAGATTCAAATGCCCTGCTTTGTTGTGCATGGACAATAAGTTTAGGATCGTTTCTCTGCCTAGAAAGAGAGACTTCCTCCTTCTACATTTTTGGTCTCGATTGCGCATAGAGCGCCCTTGTTTATATTTTGTAGTCCAATTTTTGGTAGCGCAACAACCATCATTCCTTCCAGTTTTCTTCCTTCTTTCTTATATTATTGTGGCACAACAATAGTTGTACCTGTCATATTATTGTTTGCGTTTTATAAACCCTTCGTGTGTTTTTTTCCTTATGTCTTTGAGTTACGATCATTATGTTTTTACAACCCTTTATTGTGAATCAATTTCGGACTCTGTTTCTTTTCATTTGGAATGATTGCTTAAATTTGGGTCAAAACCTTAGTAGTGGATAGCCGGAGGGATGTTTCAATCTTTGGATTGCGTTTTGGTTAATGCTTCATTCTTTCCTACGTTTTTATATTGGTTGTGTTGCGATTTGAATCCTTGGACTATGTGTGGTTTTAGATCTGAATTATTTTTTTCATTGCCTGTAATATGTAATTTTTAAATTTGTCATTACTGTCTGGATTTGTTCCGACAAGTGGAGAATTGTTGTTCTGGCACCCAACATAAGTTTACAGTGATCTCTTGTAATTATTTTAATAAGTTGTATACATATTGATTATGATGCAATGGATATAATTTATGAATTCGTTGAGTGACTTTTGATGTGTATTGTTCATATAATACTAATATGATCCTTCATGGCGAAGGGAAAAGACTGTCAAATGCCAAAAACATGGGCGTTAGGGATGTGTTAATATTTAAACACTGTATGTTTAGCCAAATTAATTTTCACTTGGATAATCTTGTTTATATTATAAAAGTAGCACTACCCAGAAAGCGATTCCTGTACACTTCTATGCCTCACACGTTGATAACAATCGCATGAACTTACATCCATGCGTGGAAGTGTCCGTTGGTGTTTTTCTTGGTTCAATATAAAACAAGATAAATATTCTTATATGTTGCACCATCTTCTAGCATTGACGACCCTAGAGGTTTCATGCTTATGAAAGATTGTTGGCCAGTTTCCCTGTATTTATCTATTTAGCGAATTATGAGTTTTCTTGGCATGATTTAGTATTTATCCACCGGTTGAACTTTTATCCTTATGACTGCCAGTGAAATCCCAACATGCTGATAATTGGCAATTGATAATATTTATCCCAAGATGTTGGGTTACATGCACCTAGATTTCAATTAACCAGGATGATGATTTATAGGGTCGTTGCCACAGAATCGTCACCCATTCCCTTGCAGATTTATTTATGACTGTCAGAGCTCGGCGCGACCCCTCCTTTATCACTGCAGACCAAACTTATCTAAATGACCGAGCGAGTTGTTACCTAGCGCCCTTGTTGTGTTCCTCCTTTATATCGAACTCCTCACCTTCCCTTCTTTGCCAATAAAGGAACCTTCAAGTCCAGTTTCTCTTCCAGATTTACCGCCCGCTAACTAAGTCTAATCTACAGTTACTTTTACCCTTATAACCTTTGTGTTCATAATGCATTCTTTTACCCTTTCCATTAAATTGCTTTCCCAAAAAATGGATTTTTCAATCACCATGCTTTTACGTTTTATTTCAATATATATATAATCGTATTATTTAAAATCGTGTTTTTTCCACTTAGGTAATGGGCATGAAGGAGTTATTTTAATTTTATTTCATATCTCTCTTATCTTGGGTGGTTAGCGTTCCATGCTTAGATAATCACCTTAGGGACTAATCCTTGAATTTCTGCCTCTACGATTTAAACCTTCTCCTACGGGTGGTCAACTTAGGCCCCCAAACTTTTACCTCATCCATCAAATTCTAGATAGGTATGTTATCCTTGGCGCACCTGCCCTTTAAAGTAGCTTTAGTGTAGGAACACCTTGACATCTTACTAGTGGCAAGGTTGGGAACCCACCTATTGATATTAAGTTTAAATAAAAACACTTGTTGGTTGAATAAGGTTTGTTTTGGCTAATTTCGAAGAGATTGTTAGCACACCTTCCTTCATGGGATATAGGACTTACTGATTATAGACCTGTCCGCAGACCCAATTTTATACATTACCTGAACCTTTTAGAGTTCATTTTCTTACGCTCTTAAAACTTTTGTTGATAGTGTCTTAGACCCTAGCACGATAATACGTATTGAGTGTTTTTACCCCATGTCGATAGTAGTTGGTTGTTAGAAGGCTTGCATCCCTAACTTCATGTATGTAAGACACTTAAGGATTGGTCTTCTGGCGCCATGGATTTAGTGAATGAATTGTTTGGATATAGATGTTTAAATACTTATTTTTTGGAATGTTGGTTAAGCTTAGTTATCTTGTGCGCATGAAAAACTTACCCTTTTGAATGATGTTTTCATTTGTTTCGATTTATTCTCTTGCACGCCTTGAGAATTCAAGATATGAATGGTTGTGGATTTATTTATTTAAGCATCATGAAATGATGTGTTGTATGTTGGTTGAGTGGTAGATTTTTGTGCCATGAGTTAATGCACTTGTGACTGGTTGTGTATTTAGAATTTTGCGCTGTGTACATAGAATGATGATTTAATTTTGTTCTAATGTGCCGATAAATATTGGTGATGCTGGGCTGATTTATAACTAAATTGTTGATGCATGATTGTCAACGATAACGATTACCATCTCCCTTGTTATTGATGTTCGAACTGATGGCACGAGGTCTTAGTTCATCATTGTTGTATGTTGTGAGAATCGTGTGCATTGTGTTCGCTGTTGTGTGGTGATGTTTGTGTGTATTTTCATTAAATCCATTGTGTGGTGATGTTTGTGTGTATTTTCATTAAATCCATATCATGTTCAAACTCCATAAAAATCACACCCAACCCCATTCAACATCACACCATAACCCTATCGTTATTACATTCCTACACAAAAAACAAAAAAAAAATCGTATGGTTATGCGAGGCCTATTGTCTTAATGACGAGGTTTGTTACATATATTGATTATTTTAGAGACACATTCCATTAACAAACAAAATACTATAAATAGATAACTAAGCATTTTGGAATAGATAATAGAGATGATAGTTAAAACAACATATTATTAACATATCAATTAATAATCATGATTCATAAATAAAATTGGATTGAGTAGATTCATAAATAAAAAAACCACATAATATCATCTATTAAACTAGGAAATCAATGTATATAGAGGAAACCCCTAAAAAAAAAATAGAGTACTTAGCTCAATAATTCAAGAGTAAAATATCAACTTTGATATGTCTCCTACTACAACCAAAGACCTCAGTTTATAGGTCACCATAACAATATGAAAAAGGATTGTAATCTAATTACTAATGGTTACATCTACTTATAAATTAAAGTTGCTTGATGTGGAATACTTTTCCCAATAGTTTAAGCACCCCTTTAGTTTAATTTTTTGATGAGGTTAGTTGTCTTTACATTATTTGCTAGTTATATGTATTAATTACAAAAATTACACCCAAAATTCTATTTTGAAATTGGATGGTAGAGTCCTATATACTTAAAATTCTATTGCCCCAACAAAATAATTTTTAACTTAAATATTTGTACTAATTTAACCTACCGTTTTCATTTTTTTTAGGTTTTTCTTAATTAATTTCATTTTTATAAATTTATTATACTTTATTGTAATTTCATCTAAATATGTTGATACTCAAGTCACTTTTTTTCTTAACTTTATAAATTAAAGTTCAAGATTTAAATTTTTTTAAATCGAAATAAAATACACACTTTAAATACTTTTTTAAATTTATTGACCACCCTCCCCAAGTCTACAAACTTTTTACATATCATTATCAATGTGATATGTTACTAACCTAAACTTCTATAGTAAGAATAAATAACTGAGTTTCCACATCATGATCTTAAAATAATGTTAGTCCCATGATAGGTGCGTATTGAAAACCTTTGTATTTCACACATAGTTTGATCTTTGTTTAAGTATAGGTATTTGTTCTATTTCACACATAGTTTGGCCTTTGTTTAGGTATAGGTCTTTGTTATAGTGTGCTCATCTCACCATCCTTGACTTGGAATTACTTTTATCTGGATCAAATATATTCAAATAATATTCGTTCAAAAACACTTTATGTACTTTCCTTTAAACCTTTGTTAACTAAAAGATCTCAATCTCCAAATTTAATGTGGACCTTGTGATATAGTTGCTATTTTTGTTTTTTTAGATCATTCTCCGATTCTCATACTATGCTTTAAGTATAATAATTTGATTATTACATGTACATAACATTTTCTTTTAATCTTTTTTATTATGCTTGACGTCGACACCCTAGATTGATGGAATTCCCTAGTAATGACTCAATTCATTATCTTATTTTTTTTTCCATAAAACTTCCCTTCAAACCTTTTATTGGGGATGTTGTTCATTTTACATGATGGTTTCCAAATCATCGAACCAGTCCCCCAACTTTTATCTCTGTTATGACAAATTCGATAATGGTTTATATTTTCTGCATCTTCTCAAATAGTTGAAGTAATTCTCGGACATCTCTAGGTTTAGATTTTGGGACAGTCTTATTTATCGACTCTTTGTTGAGCACTGCTAGTCTCAAAAGCGTTCGACGACCGGTTGGTGCGTTCTTTAGTGTATATATTGCATTTTTATTTTCCAGGTCAATCATTTTCTCTTCCTTAACCTTATGTTCCTTTTTCAAGTCAAGGTGAGAATAGTTTTTGGCTATGTTCCTTCCCGTGTTTATGTTGGTCTTGTCACTATCTTCTCTATTATTTGACTTTTTTTTATAGTTTGGAGTGTTCATCAATATTTTTATCTGGCTCTTTCTATTTATAAAATAACAAGAGTTGTATGGTAGCTTAGCTCTTGCTAAGTAAATTTAGAAATGAAGATGATAGTTAACACCCAATAATTATTCAGGATGATTAATTTGAAACATGAATAATATGTTATCAAATTAGCTAGTTTCATAATCTTAAAATAAATCAGCTTCTTAAAAGAATTTGACATAGACTCACAAGGGACGAAGAAAGCCTTATTGCTCCATGATGACATATAGTTTATAGATTTTTCATAATCTATACTGGAAAAAATATCTTACCATGATTTTACTTTAATGTATCTTTCATATAAGTTTAGGATTAACTTCAATTTCCTTTTAATTAAACTAAGCAAGTCAAATACAAATCTTGTTTAAAAAATTAAAAATTAAAAATAAACATTTCACATTTTATAATATATATTTTAATATATATAATATTTTACTATCTTTATATATATATATATATATATAACATACTGTAATTTATATAATATTATAATATATATTTTAATTTATATAATATTTTAATATGTTATGACATGACATATTCAAAACATCATTACTATTTATTTCTTCTTTTATATTAAGGAATTAGGGAATGTAAATTTTAAAATATATTTTTATTGTGGTGGTGTAATAAGTGTTATATATGTTGTATAATCAATTATAATTTGTTTATTGATTATGTAATTAACTTTAAATATTAAAATACCTTAAGGCAATAATAAGATTTGAAATATATTAATCAATTAGAGATGAGAAAAATTAATATTTTTATTATATTAAAAAATATATATTTATTTTCTTAAGTTAAACATTACATTTTACAAACAAATTAAAATATAAAGTAAATTAATATCAAATCTATAGCAAACTCATTGCTATAGTCCTACTTTGACACGGACTAATAAAATACCATTACTTGTACAAAGAAATTTAATAAATTAATAATTACTTTACTTGTACAAATAAGTAAACATATAAGTAGAAGAGATATTATTTGAAAGTGAAAGAGTTTTTTTTTAATTAATGTCAATTTCTTTCACAGTTAAGCAGTTGAAAACTCATTTTATAAGTTATAAAATTCTTATTAAACTTGGAAGTTGATTGAGAAAGGAAGTCTATAAGTAGAAGTTGAAATGAATAAGTAACTCTATAAAAACTAGGAGTTGAAATGAATGATCACATTTTAGTAAAAAGGCCAACTGAATGAAACATTATTCCGCATTGTTCCATTATACAAATTACATTATGCATGTCCATGTTGAATTTATTATTTCAATACGAACAAGTCCATGCTTGCGGTCATGATTGAATGAGAGTCATAAACATATATAGGTTTTTTTTAAATTGAACGTTAACTTTATTATTTCCATCGAACCAGCCCATGTTTGTGTTAAGTAATGCTGGCAAACATATAATTTTTTTTCAAATTTGGCGTGAAAACTTAAACATCAAGTTTGACACGGTAGTCATGCTGATTACGCTGACCTTCTCGCCGTGTCATCTAATTCGGGAAGTTTCGTCCGCGCCCCCATCATCAGTGTGAGCTTGGGCTGTATACCAAGTTCATCTCAGAGATGCAGACAAACTCTACGCAGTGCAGTTGCAAACTGTAGTGAAATTCTTCGTCACTATATTCTCAGGGTTTATAGTGTCGTTCACAGACTGCACGATTTTGCACGCTGTGAAAATAACACTATATAAACAATTTATTTATATTGTGTTACTCTTTAACACATAAACTTCTAATCTTGAGCATAAATAGAGAAGATATTTTTCACAATAGAAACTGAGAGATACATCAATTAACTAATATATTATGACTACAACAACTTCTCCAATTTACAAAACACATAGAGCTTGATTAAAACCAACTCAAACAATTAAGATTATAATAAATTTTGAATCACTCTCACCTACATAAGAGAGCTTCAAAAGGTGTAAGATCGGTTCATTAAATAAACTCCTTCTAACACTTCCCCTTGTTCTGTAAGACTAACTTCTCTGATTTCCATGACAGACATAGTCCACTTAAGCGTGAAGCTCATGACTTGTAATTAATATCTCCAACACTCTTTAATTATATGTAGGTGAGTGTACAAAATACAAAATTTACATATAAACTCATATTTACATGAAGTGCCTCCTAAACAACTGCTCAGTTTTTGAAATACATCTCTTGTCAAAGTTTTTGTAAACACTTTTTAATTATATGTACGTGAGTATACAAAATACAAAATTTACATCAAAAACTCATATTAACATGAAGTGCCTCCTAAACAGCTGCGCAGTTTCTGAAATGTTTCTCTTGCCAAGGCTTTTGTAAATATATTTGTCACTAGTTCTTCAAACTTGCAAAATTTTAAACAAATTTCTTTGTTATTTACCAATTCTCTATTAAAATGATATCTTGTATCAATATGTTTGGTTTTATTGTGAAACACATGATTCTTTGATAACATGATGATTAAATTGTTGTTACAAAATATTGTAGTTGGTTATTGACATCAAATATTTTAGCATTATTCTCATCCAAACATTTTTATCATCCAAATTGCTGGTAAGTTGCACTTGTAGCTGCAACCTACCTGAATAAAGATTTACTATGGGTTGCTTCCTTGATTCTCATGACACTATACCCTATGCTACCTCCACAATCACTATCGTATCCAATAAGTCTAAAATCTTTTGAAGTAGAATACTTATTTCCAAAATCTCTTGTTTCATTCACATATCTCAGAATTCTCTTTCCTACCTTCCAATGAGATTCTTTTGGAGTTTCCATTACCCTTGAAATCATGCTAGCGCCATATATAATATCAAACCTTGTTATTGTCATATACATAAGACTACGTATCATCCTTTTAAACAGTATGAGATCTACTTTGGACCCTTCATCTTCCTTGTTTAACTTCAATCATGTTAGTGTTCGAGTTTCTTTGAAATTTATCATATTGAATTTCTTCAAGATTTCATAGGCATATTTAGATTATGAAATAAATATACTAGCTTTTTTGGACGGGTGAACTTCAATTCCCAAAAAAATAGGAGGATATGAACATAATTGGATGCTTATGTGTAATGGTCCATATACTGCCACAGGCTATAACAGTAAATAGTTTTTAGGATGTTTGTTGACATGTTTATGTCACATATATTGCCGCAAACTACATCAATATATGAAGCTTTGGATATTTCTGTGTATATACACATTGATCGACCAATATTATGATCGATTAGATATTATTAAAAAAAATGAATACAGCAGAACTATTCAGACATCAAACAATTTTATATGCACAACTTTCCACACAGTTGGATGTCTTTCTTTAAAAAAAGTTGTGCAGACCACGATCTTACAAATTACATAACACGGTGGGGAAAAACGAAAATGAATCGAACAGACTGAGGATATAATAGCTTATGAAATGGTGGTTTGATTTCAATGGCAGCCGTTAAGTCCAATGTCCATTTGATTCTTTATATGCTTTCAGCTAGAAAACAATTTCTTTGTAGACGTTTCAACTGTAAAAGAAAATATGTTTTGTTGCATATAAGTGCATTGATATATATACTTTATGTGGTTGTGTTGATATCACTGCATATATTCAGTACTCATGGAATTATTAAATATATTGCAGCACATGGAAAAAGCATATTCAGGATCGAACATCTTTGTTGTAACATCACAGACGACGAATCTAGGCGGATAGAGGAACAGGGCGAAGAGAAAACCAAAGCAGAAGCAATGGCGGTTCTGAGAAAAATGTTCGGCGATGGGATTCCTGAAGCAGAGCAAACTCTCATTCCAATGTGGTGGAATAACCGGTTTCAACGGGTAAGTTACAGTAATTACTCAATTTTCGTCAACCCCAAGCACTTCCACGATATAAAGGTAAGATAAAAACACGATGACCGCCTAACAAACATTCAGTTGGTCTGAAGATCATGTTGCGAACGAAATGTTATTTGAGTGCAGACACCGGCCGGTCCCATCTACTTCGCAGGAGAACATACTAGCAAGAAATTCAATGGATATACACATGGTGGTTATCTTTCAGGTATGTCAGTCCCAATCTCTTTTCCTTAATCTCATAGGATATGTTTGTTCATGTAAGCATCTCTCAAGATGGATAGATCATAGTTGCAGTGATTTGTTTAAACATTCCTGGATTTTCATGAACAGGCATTGACACAGCAAAAATGGTGATAGAAAGCATGAAGAATAAGCCAATTACGCTCCATTCACGTGCACAAGTTCACACTGTAAGTTCAATTTGTTTTTGGGTAACGCAGCTGTGTGTTTGGGATTTAAAACAGCAGAAATGCAAATTGCGACACAAATGCCTGATAAATAAATTTGGATAATACTGATCGACATGATTGAATACATGGATCAAATGATCATATTATATGATCATATTATTTGGTTGACAAACAATATTAATATGTCAAGTTTTTTTTTCACATGAAAAATTCTCTATATATTCAAAAGGATATATAAATGTACATTGACGATCTCCGTCAATGGGAGTCTCAAAGAAAACACTGTTGTTGGAGGTAGCACATCTAATTAGGTAAATAAAACCAAAGCCAAAAAAACAGCATAAGAAGCAAGGGTAGATCTATAACTTTTTCAATTTATTATTTAATAATTAATTTTGTTTCACACTTTATAAATCATCTTGTTGGCCATTTATAAAATATATAATTAGGGAGAATACAATAGCATTGTAAAGATGGATCTTTGGGCGGTGTAAAAGA
>JZKD02S2240592.1:13160-37387 GCA_000966675.3 Picea glauca
CCCTAGACATCCAAAAACCTAACCCTAGGATATGAAGCGCCAAAAGTCACGTGGGCCTCGTTTGGGTAAGTCAGTACATCAACTTCTCGGGGTCTTAACTTTTGCATACGATCTTCGTTTGACACATATGATACATCGTTAGAAAGGTCTATCCGAGGAATATAACTATTAATAAAAAATATTGTGGTCCATAATAGTCTAATATTCGTCGATCGGATGATGCCCAAAAAACATCTTTTAGGGCCTCAAAAGGGCTCCGAAAGTTTAGGACCCGAAACACTGCCAAAAATAGTAAATTGCCAAAATTGCTAGAAAATTGTTTTGAGCGAGTTGGAAAAGGTGGGTGGCCACCGATATCCACTTGCATCAACTACATTTGGGAATTATCTTACTTCCATCGTACCTTCTCCAACTTTTTGATCCCAAGTAGTGACCTCAAAGCTCAGTCCGAACACCAATTGATAGAAAACAATGAAGTTGGCCTCAAGCCTTAGAAGCCCGTCTCTTACCCATGGTTGTTGAATCTCATGTTGTTCAATAAGAGTGGAAACCAAGGTATTTTCCATCCAATAAAATTATTTTCCTCTAAAATCCTTCATGTCCTATGAGCGAGATAATCATGTGTCCACCACCCATCACTACAACTCATCTTCAATGGTATATTTGGAGGTTATACTCCTTTTGTTTCTAACATTTCCCATCAGGTCTTCGATTACCTCCTTAATTTTGTCAAGAGTCTCCTCATAGTACCTCTTCTAAGCTAACAAAGAACTCCTCTCCACCCATGTTCCCTTAGGCTCGAGTTTTTCTTTGCCTTTATCCCATGTCTTGGGCCTTGTTTTCCTTCTAGGCCTCAGCTTAGCTATTCTGGGCTTCTTAGACTCAATTGAGTGTACCTTGATAATGTCTGAGTCCATCACTTGTTGTAATTGCCACTCAACTGCTTCCAAACTCCACACAACGCAGACCCCAAACAACTTTTGTAAATTCCCTGAAACTATTGTCACACCACACTTCTATCTTGGCTTTATGTTTTCACTCACTCTCACTTTCTCATCAATGCCTACACTTTTTCCAAGAGTTACAACCTCTCCCTCAAGTCCCCCAACCACTTGAGAAAGGGGTTGACTTTGTCACAGAAATGCAATTGGGATCTCAACAAGGAGGCGATCGTTGAGAAGGGAGCACTGCTCACCTCGCAACTATGAGGAATGCCACCCTCGAAACAAACCCAAAAACTATAGAAAATCAAGAAAACCAACATATAAAAAAAATGGAATTGCAACAAACTTACTCAAACATAACTTGTGCAAAGGACAAACATAGGAGTCTGCATAGGCCTCAATTTCATCATTGGCACACTCCTTAAAAATTCCAATGCCACCTTGAGCCATGATCACTCCCCGATGCTGGTGCTCATTCGAATTCATGGTATGATTATTATTAATTTGATTGCATGCCTCTCTCCTTCCATCTACATACCCTCCATCTGTTACCCTCATCCTCCTACTCAAACAATAAACCTTATGTATTGTCCAACTATCAACTAGCTCATGGTGATGGGATGCACCTTCCTTCCTGCATGTTAAAACTTTCATGCAAACGTTGATCACCCTACATCTCCCAGGTAGCAGGGTCATTACTTCATCTCTCTAACACTCGATTCGAGGGCTTATTGTCCTGTTGATTGAGATTGATGCAATCTTCACATAATTGATCTCTTTCCACATTGTTCCAATCTATATCCAGTCGCTGGTTCGGGGTGTCCACCCATGCATTGGTCAATTTGTATGCTAATTTATTTGTGCTTCATCAAATATGATAAGTGTTGGAAACCTAATCCATGCAGAGAAGGAATATGAAAAAAAAATTTAGTGTAACGATCATTAGAGTCCAAGAGACCTCTTGGAAGATGAGTCTAAAGGTCAAGCTCAATGTATATATACATCTATCATATCATTAATGAAATGCGCACTCGTTTATATATATGTCGCCTTCCAACAATCGTATCATAGCTTGGCCTAACTCCATGAGTAAATTCCCTGGCATTTTTCCCAACGTGTTGAAATGCCCTTGTTTGTCCTATGCTCTCTAGTCGATTCCAATCTACATTATAGTCTGACGTGAAGCTATTAGGTCGTACAGTAAACACTAGCTATGTTTCATTCAACCTAATTTCCATGCATGTTATTTTTTAACCCTAATCCCTACGCCACTCTTTCTCTCTAATTTTTTTTTACCCCGAACGCTCTACCTCTCATGCTACCTTACCTCTCTGCAACTGTTACCCTAATCTCTGCAATTTATATCTACCTTTTGTGTTGCTAATTGTTGATGTTTTGGTCATTGTAGGAGGCATATTCCTCCTAGAAAACATTTCTTAGAAGAGAAGAAGATTGCAAAAGTCAAGGGAATACCATTGAACAGTGGAAGAACAACCCGGAAGATAAGTAGGCCCACAGGAAAAGTGACGCAAACGCACCAACCCGGGACACATCCGCTCTCACAGGACCTTCTTCTTCTCGGCTCGAAGAACTCGAAGGTTCTTCTATTTCCCTGTCGAAAAATCTGCACCCACAGAAATCTTCCCCGAAGTCTCCCCTTTACCACCGGGAGATTAGCTAAATCTCGCTATCTTGCGAGTTCGGGACTTAAAACCTCTAACTCTTCCCTTCAAATCTTGCAATACCCGACCTGGCGATACGGGTATAGCCCCTTCCACATGCAACCGAGGGCTAGACTTAAATGTTAGCGCCTCTCACAACCTCGCGACCTCGTGAATTTGTGAGTCGAACTCTTGTGCCTCCCATTGCGATCCTCCGAGACACGATCGGTCAACTCCGAGTTGACTCCTCCCTCGCCAGATTTCACTACTCGCAACCTCGCAACCTCGCGGGTTGAACCGTCGGGCTTTCACCCTCCTATTCCGTGAATCCCCGAGATGCGAGAATTCAACGGTATGTTGACTCTATCCCGAACCAACGCGTGTCCACCCGTCGGCCGCGCGGTCCCACCTTATGTTCTGCCACGCGTCCACACAAACCTCGGCTCCTCGGCACTTCGCGACTCGGTGCTCACACGAATCTCGGCTCCTCGGCACTTCGCGACTCGTGAATCCTTTTTGCCACCTGTACT
Organism: Picea glauca; assembly: GCA_000966675.3. Lineage (NCBI taxonomy): Eukaryota > Viridiplantae > Streptophyta > Pinopsida > Pinales > Pinaceae > Picea > Picea glauca. The sequence goes on from JZKD02S2240592.1 coordinate 16,296, forward strand.
CCACTCTCCGACTCCGCTATGGCCCACACTGCTCTCCAGCTGTCGGGATATCGCCTTCTCGCAACCTCGAGATTCCCGCGCCCAAATTCTCGGACCTTTTTTTGCGAGGTCCCGAGACACGATCCCTCGCGCAGATCTAATGGTCCTTCTGTGATCTGGATCCAACGACTGTCCTCCTCTCGCTACCTCGCGACCTCGCGACTTGGAGTACCAAATGTTTGGGCTCTCAACCTGCGAACTCCCGAGTTCGTGAGATCTCACGATCTCTTGCCAACTGTCCTCCTCAGATGGACGGCTACAATCTCCTCGCCACTTCGCCGCTTCACGTCCTCGTGCCTCGCGACTTTGAATACCCAATACTTGGGCTTTCACCCTGTGAACTCCCGAGTTCACGAGATCTCTTGATCTCTTGCCACCTGTCCCCTCAGATGGACGGTTCTTAGCCTTCTTGCCACTTCGCCACTCGTGAAGCTAAAGGACTTCCCTCTCGGTCCTCCAATGTCCGAGCCTGCGATATGAGAATCTCCTTACATGCATCCTCCTCAACGAACGACACTGATCTTGTCGGGATATCGCGTCTCGCGATATCGCTGCTCTTGCTCCACAACTTTTGGGGCTTCAACTCACGAGTCCCCGATACACGATATCACGTGTAGATCCTATGGCTCCGGTAACTCAGAATCGACGGCCCTGCTCCTCCTGAGCTTCAAACTCTTTGGAATCTTCTCTCCGTAACCTCCTTGCACCTCTGCAAGATCTGACGATCCTCGGAACTTTGAGAAATCTCTTCATAAGATTTTGACCATCCGTTCTTCCTTGGTTAATCCACGGAATGAAAAAGAGTATCTCTCCCCGAGATTCCTTCGCCTTTTCGCCAACCTGCGATGTTTCTTCCTGACTTCAAGTCACACTGATCTACGCTGATCTTCAGTGACTCAGAGGCCTATCCTTCCTGAGTTTTGCTAAATTACTTCAAACTCAACGAGGATCTTTGCACGCACTCCTTGCGACAAGCCTGCGAACACTTCAATTGTTCGAGCTTCTTTGACTCTACGTATGCCCGTAGCAGCAGTCCTTCAACACTTCTGCTCAGTTTCATGACTGAGACTTTCTCCCTTAGCCTGCACACTCCTTGCACGGCTTCAACAACCCACTTTCACTTCTGAGTGTTTTGAGAACAAGAGTTTAACTCCCGAGCCTTCTATCAACGCACTCCTTGCGGACGACTTCAACTGCACTCCTTGCAGGAATCCTTGCTCAAAGGAGAAACAATTGTAACTCACCTCACTTCCTCTCAGATTTCAATCTCGATACATGAAATCATACACACAGCATAATAACGAATGCATAACAAGAAGTAATATTCATAAGCAGAGCATTCAACACACATACACAGAGAATAGCATGACAGCCATGAATCTGAATCAACTTCTTCTATTAATTCAAGATCTGTACATGGGTGTTCTTCTTCTACAACTCTCTACTATTAATCCATGGAATGAAAAAGAGTATCTCTCCCCGAGATTCCTTCACCTTTTCACCAACCTGCGACATTTCTTCCTGACTTCAATCCACACTGATCTACACTGATCTTCAGCGACTCAGAGGCCTATCCTTCATGAGCTTTGCTAAATTACTTCAACCTCAACGAGGTTCTTTGCACGCACTCCTTGCGGCAAGCCTGCGAACACTTCAATTGTTCGAGCTTCTTTGACTCTACATATGCCCGTAGCAGCAGTCCTTCAACACTTCTGCTCAGTTTCACGACTAAGACTTTCTCCCTTAGCCTGCGCACTCCTTGCATGGCTTCAACAACCCACTTTCACTTCTGAGTGTTTTGAGAACAAGATTTTAACTCCCGAGCCTTCTGTCAGCGCACTCCTTGTAGACGACTTCAACTGCACTCCTTGCAGGAATCCTTGCTCAAAGGAGAAACAATTGTAACTCACCTCACTTCCTCTCATATTTCAATCTCGATACATGAAATCATACACACAGCATAACAACAAATGCATAACAGGAAGTAATATTCATAAGCAGAGCATTCAACACACATACACAGAGAATAACACGACAACCATGAATCTGAATCAACTTCTTCTATTAATTCAAGATCTGTACATGGGTGTTCTTCTTCTACAACTCTCTGCTATTCTCCTATGCTCTAGACTCTTCTTGCTCCTGTTGCTAATGTTACAATGATACAAATGAGGGTGTTTATATTCGGTTTTCCCTCTTCCTTCTAGAACTATCTAATCTAAGAATTCAATTATATCTACCTGCAACTACTACTATAAATGCCTCTGTCTATCTCAGACGAGAGCGTATGGCTCGAGGTCTGATTACATTTTTACCAAGGCGCCTAAATTAAATGATCTCATTTATATTCAGCGCATCAACTTCAAGGGAAAATTTAAAAATTCAAAAACTTGTGCTGGACATCTTCCAGCTGGCTTCTGCTTCCACGTTGGTTTTGCTTGTCGTGAGGGATGCTCCTGCATCATACTCCCTCGCTTGAAAATTTGCATGGGCTCCTATCCATGAGCTCCTGCATGGTATGTCCATGCTTCAAAATTTTTTCTTCAGTCTCCCAGCTGGCATATTCAATTGGGTGTCCCTTCCACTCGACCAAATATTCAAAATATTCTTTCCTTCTGGTTTTCTTACCCACTCTTTTATTCAGTATCTGCTCCATATGTGGCTTTTCTGCAACTGGCATCTGCTTCTACCACTGGATCTCTGGTTGATCATCACCTTCTGCTCCTGCTTCATCAGCTTTGTATGGATATAAATCTGAAACATTGAATATCAGAGAAATTCTTATCCCATCTGGTAACTCAATTTCATAAGCATTCTGTCCCATTTTCTTCAAGACCTTGCATGGCCCAATTTTCTTCATTTTTAGTTTGTTGTATGTTCCTCTTGGGAACCTTTCCTTCCTTAAATGTGCCAGAACCAGATCACCAACCTCAAACTGAAGTTGTCTCTGATGCTGATATGCTCCACGCTTATACTCCTGACTTGATTTCAATAGTCGCTCCTTCACCTGGCTGTGAAGTTCCTTCATCGCTTCAGCAAATTTTTTTGCACTAGCACTGCTAGTGCCAATCTGTTCTAAATCCCTTAATTCAGAAACTCCTCTTGGTTGCATTCCATATAAAATCTGAAATGGAATTTTTCCTGTGCTCCTGTTCACTTAATCATTGTATGCGAACTCTGCTTGCGGTAATATGCTATCCCAACTACTATGGTGCTCTGTCACTAAGCTCCTCAACAAGTCTCCTAGACTCTAATTGACCACCTCTGTCTGTCCATCCGTCTAAGGATGATAAGCAGAACTAAACATCAAATTAGTCCCCAGCTTCTTCCACAATGTTCTCCAGAAATGGCCTATGAATTTTGTGTCTCTGTCCGAAACTATGATTTTCGGCAATCCATGAAGTCGAACAATCTCCTTGAAAAACAAATTTGCAATGTGAGTCGCATCGTTGGTCTTCTGGCATGGAATAAAATGTGCCATCTTAGAAAACCTGTCAACTACCACAAAGATTGAATCAAAACCTCTTGGTGTCCTCGGTAATCCCAATACGAAGTCCATGCTAATTTCATCCCACGGCTTCTCAGGTATGGGCAATGGTTGATAAAAACCCACATTTTGTTTCCTTCCTTTTGAATGCTGGCAAATCCTGCATCTATCCACAAACCTCTTGACTTATGACCGCATCCCTGGCCAAAAGTATGACTCACTCAGCTTTGCAAACATCTTATCATGGCCAAAATGTCCTGCTAATCCACCGCTGTGCTTCTCTTTCAACAAGTTCTCCCTCATGGAGCAATTCAGAATACAAAGTTGATTGCCTTTGAACAACAATCTATCCTGGATCACATACTCTATCCACTGACTTTTGTCTCTGAGAACTGGATTCTCAGCTGCTTCATAAGTTTCCTTAAAGTCTGAATCATCTGCATACATGTCCTTAAGATCATCAAAGCCTAACGTCCTGACTTTGAACTCCTGCAACAACAAACAATTCCTGCTCAAAGCATCAGCAACTTTGTTAGCAGTACCAGAAATATGTTTTATCACAAAAGTGAATTTTTGCATGTATTCAACCCACTTAACATGCCTCTGATTCAACTTTTCCTGTTGAGTCACAAATTGTAATGCATGATTATCACTATATAAAACAAATTCCTTTGGAATCAAATAGTGCCTCCATTTCTTCAATGCCTGTATGATGGCATAGAACTCTTTATCATATGTGGAGTACTTTTCTTTTGCCTCATTCAGCTTCTCGCTGAAATATGCAATCGTCTTTTCTTCCTGACTCAAGACCGCTCCTATGGCAAACCCGCTTGCATCACATTTCACCTGAAATGTCTTTTGAAAATCTGGCAACACCAAAACCGATTGCTCTGTAATCTTTCGTTTCAATAAATTGAAACTCTTCTCAGCCTCTTCCATCCAGTGAAAATATTTATGTCTTTTCTTCACTGTATCCATCATTGCTGCACTAATTCCACTGAAATTTCTAATGAATTTCTGGTAGAAACTAGCCAATCCATGAAAACTCCTCACCTCAAATATGTTCTTTGGTGATGGCCAATTCTTAATTACCTCCACCTTATCTGGATCTATCCTCAACTCAATTGCAGATATGACAAACCCCAAATAAATGAGCTCTGTCTTCATAAACGAGGATTTCTTCATGTTTATCAACAGCTTCTCCTGCTGTAATTTCTTCATCACAACAGCCAAATGCTTAAAATGTTCAACCTTTGTCTTGTTGAAAATCAATATGTCATCCAAATACACGATGACAAATTTTTCGATGAAATCCTTCAGGACTTCATTCATCAACCTCATAAAGGTACTCGGTGCATTCGTCAAGCCAAACGGCATGACAAGCCATTCATACAAACCTTCGTTTGTCTTGAATGTTGTTTTCCAYTCGTCACCTTCTCTCATACGAATCTGATGATATCCACTCTTCAAATCTATCTTTGAAAAAAAAATTGCTCCACTTAAGCAATCCATCAGATCATCCATCCTTGGCAATGGGAATCTATACCTCATAGTTATCTTATTAATGGCTCTTGAATCAGTGCACATCCTCCAGCCTCCGTCTTTCTTCGGACTGAGTACTGTTGGAACAGCACATGGACTCAAGCTTTCCCTAACCAAACCTTTGTCCAACAACTCCTGGATCTGTCTTTTAACCTCCTCATTCTCTTGCGGCGTCAATCTATACGTGGCTTTGTTTGGAAAACTAGCTCCTGGTATGAGGTATATCTGATGACTCACACTCCTCATCGGTGGCAATGAACGAGGTAATTCGTCCACTACAATATCAGCGAACTCTTCCATCAATTCCTAAACTTCTTCTGGCAAATCGTCCACTCTTGTGCTAGTCAGAACAATTCTTGGCTTTCTGACCACAAAGAATTGTGGATCCTCCTTCTTCTTAACTTCTGTAAGAAGTTCTTTCCCACTCATGAGAAGTACTCTGTTGCTCACTTCCGGCTTCACCTCTTTATCTTCAATTGGACACAACATGTGAGTCCTCCCACTCTTCTTCAGGGTATAGGTGTTCATCCTCCCATCATGAATTACATTTCGATCATATTGCCATGGTCTACCCAACAATAAATGACAGACATCCATAGGAATAAAATCACATAAAATTCTATCATTATATCCTCCTATCTTGATGTCAACTAAGCATTGTTTAGTGACATTTACCTGATGTCTCTTTTGTAGCCATGAAACTTTGTATGGATTTGGGTGATCAGTTGTCTCCAGCTCCAGATTTTCTACCATCTCGGTTGAAACGAGATTATCGGTGCTTCCACTGTCCACAATGACTTTGCACGCTCAACCCTTGGTCTTGCAAGCAGTCCTAAAAAGACTGTTCCTCTGTGCTGAGTTCTCCATTTCCTTCTCTGGCGTCAAAAGGACTTTCTGCATCACTAGAGATCTTTCGCCTTCAACGTACTCTGTCTCAACATCTCGCCTCTGTGCCTCGGCGATGTGAGTCTCTCCAGTTTCTTTCTTTTTCTCTGGACACTCAAACGACATGTGCCCATTCTTTCCACACATGAAGCATGTAATTACTCCACCTCTTCCTCTTCCTCTACCTCTGGTACGAGGAAACTTATCATTATCAGCATATCCTCCTCTTTGTTCAATTTGTTGTCCTCACTGCTCATCATATGGTCTTCTCTGTGAGGTTCCACCTCTTTCAACCTTTCCCTGAGGTTTCTTCCATTCCTCCTTGGGCTTCTGGTATTTATCTTGGGCAACTGCTTTGCCTATGGGCTGACTTCTACCTCGGCCTCTCTGACTTTGTTTATGGCTCAGCTTCTCCTCAGCTTTCAGAGCCAATTGGTAATCATCCTCCACCGTTCGGATGGTTGCCATATTTAATCCATCCTGAATTTCATACCTCAGGCCATTCAGATACCTAGCCACCTTTTCGTCATTACTTTCGCGATGACCTGCCTTGATATTCAACCTGTAAAATTCCTCAGTATACTCCTTCACTGTCATCAGCTTCTGTCTTAGGTTCTGCATCCTCCTAAACAGAGAAATTTGATAATCCCTGGGAATGAATTTTGCCTTCATCTTTGCAATCATCCTGTCCCATCTCTTAATCTTCTGCTTGCCTTGGCAACGCCTATCAGCTTGCAGTTCATCCCACCACAAGGCTACATGTCCTTTTAATCTTGTGACGGCATGTCTGACTTTCTTATCATCTTCAATATCTTCATAATCGAAGTAAGTGTCAAGAGCTCTAATCCAATCTAGCAGCTCTTATGCATCCAGATTTCCCTCATAAACTGGAATGTCCATTTTTGTTTTCGAACTCATCCGAGCGATAGCCTTAATTAAGCGCTCATTGGCTGCATCTTCTACTGGGATTTCCTCTTCTTCATGTCCAGCATCACCTTCATCCTCGGATTCACTGATATCTCCTGCATCAGCGTTTCGCCTTTGTGATATCTCCATGTCCTCCATTTTGGCACGAAGATTTCGCACTTCTCACTCCATATCTGGATTTTGCACTTGCCTACCTCTGTCTCTGGACATTTCCCTTTCCTCCTCTGGATCGGGTGATTGTCTACCTCTTCTCCTTGGCGGCATGGTGAATTCTCCTTTTCCTCTGCTATAGAAAGAAAAGAAACTTTTCTATGCTCTGATACCACTTGACGCAGACGCGCCAACCCGGGACACGTCCGCTCTCACAGGACCTTCTTCTTCTCGGCCCGAAGAACTCGAAGGTTCTTCTATTTCCCTGTCAGAAAATCTGCACCCACAGAAATCTTCCCCGAAGTCTCCCCTTTACCACCGGGAGATCAGCTAAATCTTGCTATCTTGCGAGTTCGGGACTTAAAACCTCCAACTCTTCCCTTCAAATCTTGCGATACCCGACTTGGCAATACATGTATAGCCCCTTCCACATGCAACCGAGGGCTAGACTTAAATGTTAGTGCCTCTCGCAACCTCGCGACCTCGTGAATTTGTGAGTCGAACTCTTGTGCCTCTCGTTGCGATCCTCCGAGATGCGATCGGTCAACTCCGAGTTGACTCCTCCCTCGCCGGATTTCACTACTCGCAACCTCGCAACCTCACGGGTTGAACCATCAGGCTTTCACCCTCCTATTCCGCGAATCCCTGAGATGCGAGAATTCAACGGTATGTTGACTCTATCCCCAGCCAACGTGTGTCCACCCGTCGGTCGCGCGGTCCCACCTTACGTTCTGCCACGCGTCCACACAAACCTCGGCTCCTCGACACTTCGCGACTTGGTGCTCACACAAATCTCGGCTCCTCAGCACTTCGCGACTCATGAATCCTTTGTGCCACCTGTACTCCACTCGTCGACTCTGCTATGGCCCACACTGCTCTCCAGCTATCGGGATATTGCCTTCTTGCAACCTTGCGATTCCCGCCCCCAAATTCTTGGACCTTTTCTTGCGAGCTCCCTAGATACGATCCCTCGCGCAGATCTAACGGTCCTTCTGTGATCTGGATCCAACGGCTGTCCTCCTCTCGCTACCTCGTGACCTCGCGACTTGGAGTACCAAATGTTTGGGCTCTCAACCTGTGAACTCCCCAGTTCATGAGATCTCACGATCTCTTGCCACCTATCCTCCTCAGATGGACGACTACAATCTCCTCACCACTTCGCCGCTTCGCGTCCTCGCGCCTCGCGACTTTGAATACCCAATACTTGGGCTTTCACCCTGCGAACTCCCGAGTTCGCGAGATCTCTTGATCTCTTGCCACCTATCCCCTCAGATGGATGGTTCTTAGCCTTCTCGCCACTTCGCCACTCGCGAAGCTAAAGGACTTCCCTCTCGGTCCTCCAATGTCCGAGCCTGCGAGATGAGAATCTCCTTACACGCGTCCTCCTCAACGAACGACACTGATCTTGTCGGGATATCGCGTATCGCGATATCGCTGCTCTTGCTCCACAACTTTTGGGGCTTCAACTCACGAGTCCCCGATACACGATATCACGTGTAGATCCTACGGCTCCGGTAACTCAGAATCGACGGCCCTGCTCCTCCTGAGCTTCAAACTCTTTGGAATCTTCTCTTCGTAACCTCCTTGCACCTCTGCAAGATCTGATGATCCTCGGAACTTCGCGAAATCTCTTTAGAAGATTTCGACCATCCGTTCTTCCTTGGTTAATCCATGGAATGAAAAAGAGTATCTCTCCCCGAGATTCCTTCACCTTTTCACCAACCTGCGACATTTCTTCCTGACTTCAAGTCACACTGATCTACACTGATCTTCAGCAACTCAGAGGCCTATCCTTCATGAGCTTTGCTAAATTACTTCAACCTCAACGAGGTTCTTTGCACGCACTCCTTGCGGCAAGCCTGCGAACACTTCAACTGTTCGAGCTTCTTTGACTCTACATATGCCCGTAGCAACAGTCCTTCAACACTTCTGCTCAGTTTCACGACTAAGACTTTCTCCCTTAGCCTGCGCACTCCTTGCACGGCTTCAACAACCCACTTTCACTTCTGAGTGTTTTGAGAACAAGAGTTTAACTCCCGAGCCTTCTGTCAACGCACTCCTTGTAGACGACTTCAACTGCACTCCTTGCTCAAAGGAGAAACAATTGTAACTCACCTCACTTCCTCTCATATTTCAATCTCGATACATGAAATCATACACACAACATAATAACAAATGCATAACAGGAAGTAATATTCATAAGCAGAGCATTCAACACACATACACAGAGAATAACACAACAACCATGAATCTGAATCAACTTCTTCTATTAATTCAAGATCTGTACATGGGTGTTCTTCTTCTACAACTCTCTGCTATTCTCCTATGCTCTAGACTCTTCTTGCTCCTGTTGCTAATGTTATAATGATACAAATGAGGGTGTTTATATTCGGTTTTCCCTCTTCCTTCTAGAACTATCTAATCTAAGAATTCAATTCTATCTACCTGCAACTACTACTATAAATGCCTCTGTCTATCTCAGACGAGAGCGTATGGCTCGAGGTCTGATTACATTTTTACCAAGGCGCCTAAATTAAATGATCTCATTTATATTCAGCGCATCAACTTCAAGGGAAAATTTAAAAATTCAAAAACTTGCGCTGGACATCTTCCAGCTGGCTTCTGCTTCCACGTTGGTTTTGCTTGTCATGAGGGACGCTCCTGCATCAAAAGGAATAAAGCAGAATTAGAACCTCTAGGAAGAGAAGTCGACCCATAGGAAAAGATAAAGGAGAATAGAATTTCCTAGAGAAGAAGTCAACCCCAACTAAAGTGACTTGAAGACTATAAATAGAGAGATGTCTTGCTCATTTGGACACACACACTCACTCATCTCTCACACAAGAAGAAGATGCGAATCTGAGGCAAGGAATAAAGACACAAGACTGCAACTATTGGAGTTCTTGGTTATTCTTGGTGGCGGTTTCTCTTGTACACTCTCTCTGGGAAGAGGTGCGATATATTGTATGGTGTTGTTGTTGCAACTATTTGGTACTCTAGCCTTGTGTTAGGGTTTCTTCATTATATGTTTATCTTGAGATTTGGTTCATGGTTGGATTATTTTATTGACAGAATCTATCTAAGGTTGGTTGGGTTTTTCCTCGGGTTTGGGTTTTGTCGGGATAAATCTCTGTGTCTTCTTGTACTTGTTTATGCTGCTCATATTTTCAGTTCATGATATATGATTTTTAATGTAAAAGAATATCTAAGTACATGGGTAATCCTAGTGCTCTGAAAATTAAGAAAATCTAACATGGTATCAGATCTGGTTACCTTCAAGACAGTCTAACAAATGGAAGGAAAGATCTTGATATTTCCAATTGCACAATCATTTTGTCAACTCATTAAGCACTTTTTCCAAGTCGTTGGGACCAATTCCACTTCATATCAACTCGCCTAACCCTAGCACACTTACTGCAACATCCATATCATAGTTTGGTGAAGTTTGAAATTTTGCAAATTTTCATATATAGGGTTTCTACCAGCAAAAATGATTACAGGTATGAGAGTTGAGGATAGGATGGATGAAGCAGACAAATTCAGATCATGGAAGTATATGGTACTTCTTATTCTAGAAGATAATGATCTGTTGGATCATGTCAAGCAATTCCTCCCATAACCAAAAGAAAAAGATACCAAGGAAAAGTTCAAGAGAATCAAATCAAAGGCAAGAGGATCTTGACAGATTCAATCAAGGATCATTTGATCACCAATGTATCAGAATTGAAGACACCAAAGGAAATGTTTGATGCCCTAACCAAACTATATGAAATCAATATTACCAATAGGAAGTTGACACCAAGGCATCAACTCAGAAACATAATGATAAACAAGTCAGAAACAATCTCCAACTACTTCATGAGAATTTTGCAGATCAAGGATCAACTAGCAGCTATTGGAGACTCAATGGATGATGCAGAGCTTCTAACTACCACACTTAATGATTTTCCATCTTCTTGGGACCCATTTGTTCAAGGAATTTGCGCAAGAAGTAAATTTACCAAATTCAACAAGTTGTGGATAGACTATACCCAAGAAGAATCTAGATTGATATACAAATCATAGAAGACTAATGATGAAGAAAACCAAGATCTTTCCTCTCATGTGAAGAAAAGGAAAGAAAGGAGAGATTCCAATCCAAAGAAAACTAGAAGACCACACCATAAGAAGGATGTGTCTAAAATCAGATGTTACACTTGTAAGAAGTTGGGACATTATGCCTTTCAATGTCCCCATGGGAAAGGAAAGAGGGAACATCATGCACATGCAACTGATATAGAAGATCCCTCATATCAGAAGAAGGTAAAGGAATCGAAGGATGAAGAATATGTATTTGTTTCATCCCTCACAGGTACTATCACTCAAGGTAGTGATATCTGGCTCGTGGATAGTGGTGCTTCAAAGCACATGACTGGATTCAGAAGTTCCCTTACGAAATTGAGAGAGAAGAGTTCATCCCTCCAAGTGGAACTTGGGGATGATTCCATACACGCAATCAAAGGTGTAGGAGAAGCATCCTACTATATTGATTCATGTAACTCTATCTCAATTAAAGATGTATTGTTTGTACAAGGCTTGAAGAATAATCTTCTTTCTATTTTTGCTTTAGAAGATAAAGGTTTCAGGGTAGCTTTTATAGATGTCTAAGTTATTCTATGGCCCAAGGGTTGAAGCATAGACTTTGCTACTGTGATTGGTGTCTGAGAGGGAGGATTGTATAAATTGAAAGGACACCAAGAACAAGCCCTTGTACACAAAAATACTAGCTCCAGTGAGCTATGGCATCAAAGGCTTTGCACACCTAAATTACATAGCACTACCTGTTCTGAGAAATATGGTTACAGGTCTACCAGATATGTAGGTAGAACATGATGGAGTTTGCAAAGGATGCACACTTGGAAAGAATGCAAATGGAAGATTTTCAAGCAGTGACAATAGATCCAAGGGGATATTGGACATCATACATTCAGATGTATGCGGACAAATAATGGTACCTTCTCTAGGTAACTTTTTGTACTATGTCATTTTCATTCATGATTACTCACGTAAGACATGGATCTATTTCTTGAAAGTAAAATATGAAGTGTTTACCAAGTTTCCAGAATTCAAGTCTTTAGTAGAAAATCTCTCTGGAAGTAAGATTAAAATTTTGAGCTCAGATAATGGAGGTGAATACACCTCGAAAGAGTTTAAAGACTTTTGCAGAGAAGCATGTATTAAGAGGGAGTTGACAACTCCCTGCAACCCCCAACAAAATGGGGTTGTGGAGAGAAAGAACAGATCGATTATAGAAGCAGCTAAAGCAATGATACCCATGCATCTATGGGCATAAGCATCCAGTACAATAGTGTATGTCTAGAATATAATTCCTCATAAGATATTGGTGAACAAGACACCAAAAGTATTCATCGAAAAGAATCCATAAGTCAACCACCTGAGAATATTTGGTTGTCTAGTGTACATTCATGTTCCCAAGAAAAAGAGAATGAAGTTGGAGCCTTCATTGGATATAGTGAGACTTCTAAGGCTTACCGAATATACATTCTTGGATAGAGACAGATTGAGATTAGCAGGATGTGACATTTGATGAAGATGAAGCCTCAAAAAAATCTAGGGAGTCTCACATGGATGAGGATCGAGAGGAGAAGGAGGATCCAAGCGATGCAATAATGGTTGTCTCTACCCCAGAAGGACCCATTCCAAAATATCAGAATGAGATAGTATATCCAAAGAGACCTATAGATCCACCCAAATAAGCTACAGTTACCAGGAAAAGACCAACATGGCTATGAAACACTTTGGAGGAAGTTGAAGGACATGCAACGCCCAGAGGCTCTTTTAGAGAGAGCAAGAGACCACACAAGTTTTCTAGATATGTGGTGTTGATGAGTAAAATCATTGATTCAAAGCATTCCACTTTTGATGAAGCTGCTAAACAACAAGTACGGAAGGATGCCATAATAGAGGAGTACCAATCCATCATGAAGAATGATGTGTGGGAAGTGGTTATGAGACTAGAGTGGAAGTCAGTAGTGACTTCCAAGTGGATCTACAAGATCAAGCATGCTACATATGGCAGCATAGAGAAGTACAAAGCAATATTTCTGGCTAGAGGGTTCTCCCAAAAAGAGGGAGAATATTATGACGAGACCTTTGATCCAGTAGAAAAGTACACTTCCATCAGATCGATTATTGCTATTACTTCCGTTATGGGATGGAAATTACACCAGATGGATGTCAATATTTCTTTCTTGAATGGTGTAATTGAAGAAGAAGTGTACATAGAGTAGCCACAAGGTTTTGTGATCCGTGGGAGGAAGTCCCATATTTGCAAATTGAAGAAGACTTTGTACGGGCTTAAGCAGGCACCCAGAGCATGGTATGCCAAAATAAACAATTATATTATGAGCTTGGGGTTTACTGTAATGTTCCCAAGCCAAGATGCCAAGAAAATCACATTTTTCATGAAATTTTAATTGTTTTCTGGTTGTGGCATTTCGTCAAACACTTTGCTTATTATGGTCTTTTAGGTTGCGCTAGGGTTATACTGATGATTTTAATGTGTGTTTGTAGCAAAAAATAAGAATATATAGCAATGGAACATACCTCAACCATATGAAAGATCAATAATATAATAGACAACCCAAAAATGCCTCAGATCTGATCTTATTCATAATAGTAGAAGAACCTGATACAATGGATCTGCAGATCTGGTACAATATATCTAAGAGCTAATAGTAAAGTGAAGATGATCCTAAAAAAATATCAAGGATAGAAGATACAAGCTTCCAAAGTCCATATACCTGCAATAAATGGAGAACATGATGATATCTTTGTCCACTGAAGTGCCAAACCCCAAGACTGGCTAAGTCACGCCCTGTTGGAAGACTGAATACCATCAACAATTCGGCCCTACTGCTCAAGGCCTCTAAACACTCTGATGAAGATTCCAAATTGTAGATCGGGGTGATTAGAGTCCCCTCCAGAAGTCTCAGACCGAAATACCAAGAGATGCTCCTCCAAATGTTGAATCCCCAAGTGGAGCTGCACCCTCCTGAATACTGTCAAACCCTAATATTTTGGCCCTGATGAAGGAGACCTCCAAATTCCCTGAAACTCCCCAGAAAGATATATCAGGGCACTGTAAGCCTCTAGGTGAAGTCTCAATGTCAGATCTGAATTATAACCCTTCTAAACTGAATAGGTCTGAATCTGAATAGCACCCTCCTCCTATCAAAACATGCCAATGCTCTAGGAAATCATATGGCAAGATTACCTCTCTCAAAATGCACTAGAACTAATGACCAAGGCTCTGCAATGAAAACCCAAGTGCTAGAATCTCCAGAATCCCTTCCAATCTCTTGGATCGAACTTCCTTCAGATAATGATGTGCCCCCCCTACTGGAAACCCTCAAGGGTACGACCTAATGCTCTCTTGGATGAGTGATGGTACCTATGACTATTGTAGAATGGTGTGGGTGGATTATTGCATCCCTGAGACCAAGCTCGGAACAAGATAGGTATAATATTTCACCACCGAGTTGTCCTCTAGGGTTTGTTAAGTCAAAACACTCAAAACCCCCAAGGCATGGGCTCACTAGCTAGAAGCCAGATATCAAAACTAATAATCCACATGAATGAGAGAATAGAGGCCCTTACATCTCTTTTATCCTTCATGCTCACCTTGTCCCTCCAAAGTGACTTTTACTTTATTAATTATTAATTAATTAATTAAATCACTTTAATTAATTAATTAACTATTTTACCTCTGAAAAGCACCTTATCTCTCCTTGTGGATTCCATGGCCACTGAAAGTCACTTGTCATCATCCTATATTGTAGTGTTGTTCCTCCTGATTCCAATGAGCTATTACACTAAGAGGTTCCTCCAAGTATTATGCACATTATGTCCTCCTTAGTGAATTTAATTAATGTATATCCCAAAATAACTCAAAATCATGGAAATCGTCGGAATGATACGGAACCAAAGCCAGGCTATGATGAATGGTTCATAATGATGAAATAATATGAGTGATGCAAGACGGACCCCAAAATACCCCTCAATATCTCTTGTACTCGCTATAACATCCATCTGGCTACTTTGGTCATCATAACACTCTGTAATACAATGATGTCCCAAAGTGGGGACATTACAGTCCTCCCTGCTAGAATATTGTTTGTCCTCAAGAAATAACTGAATCAATCCAAATATAATGTCAGGGTCCCATGTCCACCTGTGGGACACACAATAGACTCCATCCAAAGATGAACTATCATACACTCCACCCCTTGGGTCCCATACCAGGACGTGAACTGCAATACCCTGTGGGGCACAATCCTGACATATATCAACCCCGTCAATCTCTTGCACATGACATATGGCCTCACCCCTGAATGAATCCATCCTCAAAATCCATACCAAGAACAAAACAGTCTCCATCAACTGCACATGTTGTTGCCATAGTGAGGTACTCCAAGATATCCATGAGACATCCTCAAGTGATGTGCTCTCCTCAACATTGAAGCTCACTAGAAAGTCAAAATAACTTTCCCTTGCAAGGGTCCACTTGCCTCTATCAGTCAGTGAAATTCTCGACCCTGCAATCCTCGGGTCCCATGATATTCCCTGCCAAAGATCACCACGATGGCGCTGCACTACTCTGACCATGACTGTCTTCTCGTTGTATACATACTCGATCCCCCACTCCTGGATCTTCAAGATGGAATACATGTGGCAATTGGACCTCCTGTCCAGAAGCTGAATCCGTAAGAGAACCTTTGTGGAAATAGTATCTTCCCAACCATCTCCATGCTTTATCATGATGATCAAACGGGGTAAACTATCTCGCTCTGTAGGGAAAATCCCTACAAGCCCACTCAAAACCAACCCAAAATGAAGTATGTGGCTCTCTGGCGCAACCTAGGTCATCATAAGGTGAAACAAATTGTCAACAAAATGAACTCTCATATCTCATGGCAAACTTGGAAGTTTATCACTTCCAATCCCCTCTAACTACTTCTGTGTCATATTGATCATTGTCGGAAGCCCCCTGTGCTCATCCTCATGAGACTCTATATTTGTGTCACCCTCTGAGATGTCTTCTATCCCTTGGCCTATGATGCTCACTATCATTGTTATGGGATAAATCGGTAGGTGCGGACACTAACTGATCTCCTTATATCCACCTAGATCTAGAACAAAACACACCAAAACATGACGCTTTCATTAAGTTTTAGATATTGAATTTACTAACTAAAGAGGGATAGGTGACATACCGTTTAAATGTCGCTTCCTCTCGCCATTGCCATCCTAGATCCGTTCCAACGCTCATACAATGATGAACCTACAAAAGAACACAACCAACCAAAGTGATAGTAATAGCATAAACTCAATATAAACCTATGTATGTGATCAAGGAATCATACAATAAAACATAAGCTTTATAGGAAAGAATCATATTACTGTATCATATTAAATGTGAAAGAGAGATTACAATCATGGCCTTAATGTCGTAAGGTCCCTTCCATCTTTCCTTCGTTTCCCACACACTTCCACTCCAAGAATTCTAAGAGCATAGATCTTATAATATTCACAATCTATCTTGACAAAATGGCTCATCTAGCCAAGCTAACAATCTCCAAATCTCAATCCAATCCAAGCTCCAAAATCAAAAGCTAACCTTCTCCATGAGAGCTCCTCTCCTTTTATAAGTTTAAGAGGATAAGATGAGGAGGTTAGGATGATCCCACTAAATCATGAAAGTGAGTAAGATCCAAACCATTTGGATGCCACCTCGCCATGGAAGTTTCTCCTTCTAGAAGCATCGAGAAGATGCTCGTTTTTCCCATGTATGAGCATTTTCGCACCCTGCCTATATAGCAACCTGCGAACACTTCGCGACCTAGATATGGTGTAGCTTTCGAAAATCAGGCATTTTCACACCCTGCCTATATAGCAACCTGCGAACATCCTCTTTAATAGGGTTTTTACAAAGGAGAATGTAACTTTGTTTCTCAGGAAAAGTTCTTCTCCCTTCTTTCTTTAGGAACTTAGGCCATTGACCCCTCTGAAGGAAACATATAGGTTTACATCATTAACGGTCATAGGGATGACAAAAATAATGTGTAACAATCACACACAAAGTCTCATCTGCCTACCTATGATGATCCACCCCTATCTTGTTGTATGTCGTAAAGGAACTCCTATCAGGTGATCTCGGCCTACCCACTCTCCATGTCCTCTGCCATTGTCTATCTCTCCCCATGTTGTTGTCAATGATAAACATGTCAGAAAAGGCTAACAGAAACATTTGTAGTTTCCTGTAGGAATGGAAAATATCACATGCTTTGGTCAATCCCAAGGATTCAACCAAAAACTCGTCTAACGGTACCCATGGTAAATACTTGCCTATAATCATCATCGAGTCCCAATCATCCGGTACCACCGGGGGTAACTCCTCCAACTGATGGCCAACCATTCTCCAGCCCTCATCTCTCATGCAACTGTTGATACTATGAAGGTGATCTCTCATAACTATGTGTTGCTGCAAAGGAGAGGTATCTCCATGCTCCACTAAGTGTGTATCCTCCCTGCAATCCAATACATCTATGTGAATCCCACTGCACATATCAGCATGTCTCTATGAACTATCACTCACCATTGTATGCTCCTGCATACCCATGTAACCTCTTGTATACTCTTGTCGCAACATGAATCCTAGATGTACTACTGGGTCAACCTCGACACGAAGGTCATCCAATTCTGGGACACAAATGGAAGTGTCCTCAAAACTACCCCTGGCTCTGGAGTCCCCAAGCATATGTGAGTGCTCGACTATCTTGAAGATCCTCGTCGAGGGTAGCTCATGCACCTTCAGATCATAACTCTCCATACTCATCAGTGATCCTGGGTACTCCTCATGCTCCTCCATCAATTGGTGCTCCGCTTCTAGACCACCAACCTCCTCTAGAAATGTGACTAAATGATATATCTAACTCTGTCTAATCTCCTCAAGAAGTTCCTCTGACCTGGACTCTGATTCTTGAAGGGTTGTCTGTGTGCCTCAATAATCCTCAAGTGCTCTCCAACTCCTGAGTGAGTCTATCCACCTCCGACTCTTGCTCCCTCATGGCCCTGTGATACATCTTGCCAACATCCAATAGATAGTCTATGTCCATCAACAACTGTCGGTAGTTGGTCCTCATCACAGACACTCTCTCCTTGAGAGTATGAAAGTCATCCATGGCAAATCCCCCATATGAAATATCATGTGCCATTGATTCCCTCCAGCAACAATTGGCCACCAATGCATGGGTGTCATAAGTGCGCCTAGTGTCTACCATGATCATATCCTCACTGACTCTCAACTATCCTGCCAAGTGGCATGACTCTTGATCATAGTCATGTTGAGGTGTTATCTCACACCCCTCACTGCTAGTGTCAACCCTGGAATCCCAAGAAACACTCTTTGCAAAAGGTAAAGCACTAAACTGCCCCCTGTCCACTGTGCTACTGGGTCCTTCTGTATGTGGCCACACATCACCACCAACTGCTATCTCCCTCTGAATCAAACTGTATCCTGTATGAGAAGTTGTATCCTCCTGTGCACTCACCCTACTACTATAATTTGCACCTGGATCCCATATAGATGTGTCCAAACACATGCTATGGTCATCCTGACCAATAAAGGGTATATCCTCATCACTGTAGGCTGGTCTTGGAAGTAATTGTCCCATCCATCAGTCAGTCTCCCTAACCTACTCAACTAATGGAGTCTCCAAAAGAGGTGACCCAACCTCCTCATGCTAATAGGTATGTATAAGGTCCATTGTCTCCAATTCATGTCTCTCCTCCTGGGTTTGTGGATCCATATGTCCATGGTGTTCCTCCCCCACACCAGGATCCTCCATCATATCTAAAATTCCACTGATATCCTCATGTGACATGGCTATCATGGGTGTCTGAAAAGATGACAAATGTGTCACAGCCATCATGGGGAGCTCATCAGATCTAGGTGATAACACGTGTGAATCCCCACTCGTGTCACCACTCTGTTGGGGTGTAAGGTCATCAGTAGTTTATGATATGACTGTTGAAACACAAGTGCCATCATCATGTCTATTCCACTATTCCTCCAATGCACAAGGGTCACTATCCTCCTCAAGCATGCAAGAATCACCAGCCTTTGTGCAAGAGTCACTAGCATCATCAGACTGCTCCAAATAAGCATATATCATTGCATCCTCACACACCTCATCATCATTGCCATAGTGCACCTCAATAATTTGATTCTTACCTTTACCCCTACATCTATGATTGAGTTCTCAAGGCACTTTGGAGCTGTAGCAAAGATGCCTGCTCCTAATGGGTGTAGGAATGCTATGTTCTTCCTTCAATCTCTCTCCCATTTGTCTAATCCATTCTCCATTCTGTCGTATGTTGGATATCAACTCTCATAGGGTTAAGTCCCATTCCCATATAGTTGTTTATCCTTATGGAAGACCCCTCAGGCTGGCAGGAGTCTAAGCTCTGATACCACTGTAATGTTCCCAAGCGAAGATGCCAGGAACATCACGTTTTTCATGAATTTTTAACTGTTTTATGGTTGTGGCATTTCATCAAACACTTTTCTTATTATGGTGTTTTATGTTGCACTAGGGTTATACTAATTATTTTTTGGCCCTTGACCAAGTTTTGGGAGTTTCTTAGTCATGTTGACCTATTTTGGGACTTCGACAGGCTCTCGAAGTCCCAAAATAGGTCAACATGACCAAGAAACTCCCAAAACTTGGTCAAGGGCCAACATGATTTTAATGTGTGTTTGCAGCAACAAATAAGAATTTATAACATTGGAACATACCTCAACCATATGAAACATCAATAATATAATAGACAACGCAAAAATGCCTCAGATATGATCTTATTCATAATAGTAGAAGAACCTGATACAATGGATCTGCAGATCTTGTACAATATAGCTAAGAGCTAATAGAAAAGTGAAGATGATCCTCAAACATGATCAAGGATAGAATATAAAAGCCTCTAAAGGCCATTTGACTGCAATATATGAAGAACATGACGAGATCTCGGTCCACTGAAGTGCCAAACCCCAAGACTAGCTAAGTCATGCCCTGCCGAAAGACTGAATACCCTCAACAATTTGGCCCTGTTGTTCAAGGCCTCCAAACACTCCGATGAATATGCCAAACTGTAGATCAAGGTGAGTAGATTCCCCTTTTGAAGTCTCAAACCGAAATACCAAGAGATGCTCCTACAAATGTTGAATCCCCAAGTGGAGTTGCACCCTCCTGAATACTATCAAACCCTAATATTTCAGCCCTGATGAAGGAGACCTCCAAATGCCCTGAAACTCCCCAGAAAGATAGATCAGGGCACTATAAGCCTCTAGGTGAAGTCTCAATGTCAGATATGAAGTATAACCCCTTTAAACTGAATAGATTTGAATCTGAATAGCGCCCTCCTCCTGTCAAAATGTGTCAATACTCTAGGAAATCATCTGGCAAGATTACCTCTCTCAAAATGCACTAGAATTGATGACCAAGGCCTTGCAATGAAAATCCAAGTGCTAGAATCTCCAGAAGCCCTTCCAATCTCTTGAATCAAACTTCCTTTAGATAATGATGTGCCCCCCTGCTAGAAATGCTCAAGGGTATGACCTGCTGCTCTCCTGGATGAGTGATGGTGCTTGTGATTGTTGTATAATGGTGTGGGTGGAGTATTGCATCCCCAAGACCAAGCTTGGAACAAGATAGGTATAATCTTTCACCACTGAGTTGTCCTCTAGGGTTTGTTAATTCAAAACCCTCAAAACCCCCAAGGCATGGGCTCACTAGCTAGAAGCCAGATATCAAAATTAATAATCCACGTGAATGAGAGAATAGAAGCCATTGCCTCTCTTTTATCCTTCCTGCTCACCTTGTCCCTCCAAAGTGACTTTTACTTTATTAATTATTAATTAATTAATTAAATCACTTTAATTCATTAATTAACTATTTTACCTCTGAAAAGCACCTTATCTCTCCTTGTGGCTTCCCTGGCCACT
>JZKD02S2240603.1:0-37387 GCA_000966675.3 Picea glauca
AAGAAGGTTTTACTGTTCATAACTGCGCGCGCTAAAAAAACAAATATATACTGGCATCATGACAACATCCCAAAGAATACGAAATAATATGAGAAGTGGCAAGGCCATGAGGTCTGAGCCCCAAGACTTGGCATTAATAAATGAAGATACAAAAATCAGGGAATCTTTTTAACAGGTTGGATGTATGTGTTTTTTTGAAATGATAAAAGGGTACATTGTGAATCTAACCAAACAGTTCTCCCTAAATTTTAATGGGTTCCGCACGACCATTGCAAGAATCACCTTTCGATTGATGGAGGAAACTCTGGAAGCTGCGATGCAGATCCCTCTACATTGTGAAAAGTGCTTTAACGAAATGCCTTTGGACATTTTTTGCTATGAATACTTTATCAAGCCCAACTTCCTAAATGGGAAAATCAGAGCAGGCATTCCAAGCTAGTACCTCCGGTAGCCTTTCCAAAAGATCCTAAAGGTAATCAGAAGGTATTTCACCTGCAAAGGAAGGTTTGACAGAGTGTACCCTTATCACATCAGACTGTTGATGTACTTCACAGGTAAAAAAAAATTAAATCTACCTTTCTTCTTGCATCGAATCTTGGAAAGGATGGAAAATAATGTGAAAGACGAGGCTAACCAACCAAGGAAACATTTATCCCATTTTTTATTAATCAAGTTTTTGGTGGTCGAAGAACTGAGATAGTTGAACAAATACTGGGATTTATTTCTAATTTAGGTTGGCATTCCCAGAGACCCCAAAGGATACATTCCTCTATCTATGAGGGAAACAACATTTCGTAGTGAAAGGGCGAGAAGGGAAGATGTCACGGGAAAAGGAAAGGAAATGGAAGATTTGTCAACCAACCAGCCAACACCTCGGAAAACAGGTAGGCCAAGGTTGATTAAGGAACCCAAGGAGATCCAAACTCCCAGTGAACCGTGCACCCAATCTGTTGTCGAGATATTACTCATGCACATTGTTCAGCTAGAACCTATTGAAGGTTCAAGATGGGGAATTGGTGAAAGATGAAGGAGACTAGGCAATGAAAATGTGGATGCTCAGGAGTTGTTGCAACATCTGAAGAAAGAACATCTTGCTATCACCGAATTATATCAAGAAAACAAATAATTAAGAAGACAACTGGCAGAAAAACTATTGAAACGGCAGTGTCGCAGAGTTAAGCAAGAAATCAAAATTGGCTCAAAAGACAAATCAGAGAGGTGCAATATGTAGTCATTCAGTTGTGGGAGGAATAGAGGGTGTCAGAAGAAAGAATCGTAGAGCATCTCAAGGAATGGAAAATGACTATGGATAACCCTCACACGACTCTTTCCAACACTCAATAAAAATGGAAAAGAAATGTGGTCTTGTGGAGACAGCTGAAGAATGTGAAAAAATGAAATTGGTCTCTCAGAAAAACACTCAGATTTTTAAAGTTGCAAGTGAGGTCAGAGGCATGAGTGAGACAACCCATTTTGTCTTTTTTGATTGTGGCATGGAATATTCCTCCTCGCATGTATTGTTTCCTATTGATAACAAGAATTTTGACGTGGCACCCACGCGATGAATATTAGTCATGCAGATGCTATAAACCTACCTATTGAGGAGGACAAGTGTAAGTGAAATGCATGCCAGTTTTGGAAGAGGTGTGTCGCCTCCCAACCGTTGTTTCTATCTGGAGTTTCACAAGTGATTGCAAATGGATGTCCACTACACCAACTCACCACATGCATGCTACAACCAGTGATCACACAAAAGCAACTAGAACCCATTACACAAGGTGACAAAGTTTCCAACAGTGCACCCGATCACTCAGGCACTCCATAAAATAAAACACTGATTTATCACAAACTTATGACCGAATCTTACTCATGAATGAATGAATGATACAAAGATGTTGACTATGATATGATTGGGTGCAATTGATTTTCCATTTTTAGTAAACTCTATTTGAAAGGTCATCTGGGAGGAAATAACCGAATATGAAATTCCAGGAGAAGTGGTTTGAGGCATAGAAGCCTGAGAGTGAGGGGTTTTTTATAAATATTTTATCTTTTCAATGTAAGATGGGTTGGTAAGTAGTGTAGACAAAGGAATCGTGAATGTAATTGTTGAATCTAAATATAAATAACAATGCAGAAGTTTTGAATCTTTAACAAGAAGAATCTAATGGTGGTGGTTTGATGGATTGTGATTCTATCTATGTATGTACTTCATGTTTCCTATAAATTCATTTGTGTTCTCTTTTCTTAAATTGGAATGTTAGACGAGATTAAAATTCATCATGTAGTGCTTTATATTCAGCCATTTAAACTTTGTCTTCTCTTCTAAGTTAGAAATCATCTTTAATGGTGCTTTGATTTGCTTTATGTACTCTTTTCTTCCACCATACACGACGACATTTAAACTAAAGGACCATTGCCTATTTATCCTTTATCCTCTCAAAGTTTCATTTACCCATCATTGTTTTCTATTTCTTTTAGGAGGTTGACTCCATATCCCAAAGTTTTGTATTTCCTTTCCAGCGAAACCATAAGCATTTCCCAAACACATAAATCTAGTCGACAATCCACATCCATTATCTATCGAAGACTAGGTCTCAAAGAGATCCCTCTCTAGATTATAAAGGCTAGTTTCCAGTCTTAAATTTGTTTTGCATGTTACCTTTGTCATTTTTTTTCTCAGGCAGAACAAATTTATAGAGTGATAACATCTTGAGACCATTGCAGGGGACGAAATTGAAAAACTTTCCCTGGGAAAAATGACTAAATATTTAGTTTTAATCTCTAAGGGTAACAGTGGGTCAGATACCTATATTGGATGAAACTTACTTTACCCTAGCGACTTCATTAAATAAGACCAGTAACATAGAGTATTCAAAATCATAAATCGACTCCTAAGAAATTTTACACGAGAGCGAACCCTAATCCAGAGCCTGTAGTGTCTGTGTCTGATCCTAAAAACATTATGCGCAAAGGAAAGGAAATGATACCAAACCCATTATATTACCTGGACAAGAGCCTATATTTACCCAAAGACAAAGTACAAAGCATCGATGAACTTGACTTCGATTTACTATTTGAACAAACTCTATTCAGGTTCAAATCAGAATCCTATTTGAATGAAATAGTTTTCAATGAGAAAAAGTTCCAATATTTGATAGAAACTAACCCCCCATGGACTTCCATAATCCCCACTCAGACCATCCAGCCAGTTCAAATCCCTCCTAGAGTCATGGCCTCTAGGTTATCCCCCCTCTACGTGCCAACCCAATTACATGATCTGCCTCGGAATTATAATCAGAGGATCAAATTATATGATGCCGAAGGAAATGATTCTGCTCAAAAACACTTGAATTGGTTTAATGATTTTTTTGATCTGGAAGAGGTACATCATGAGGATGGAAAAATGATATTTTTTGTGCAAAGTCTCTCAGGGGAGGTCAGAAAATGGTTCAAGGCCCTTCAAGCAGCGAGCATCCCTGATTTTACATCTTTTGAAATGTTGTTTCTTTCCATATGGGGTGATAAAAAGAACCCTCTTCAGTTACTAACTCAGTACAATAATATGAAATGGTCACCAGATGAAACAATACAAGAGTTCTCGGCCAGATTAATGAAATTTTATAATTCAATTCCCACAGAAGTCAAATCGCCTCCCGGAGCTACCCAGCTTTGATACGCTGATTCTTTTGACATTGAATTTTCCTTTCTGTTAAGAGAGAGAAGATATAATACATTAGGATCTATGATGAGTGAGACAATTGAATTTGAAGTAAATCTGATGGCATTGTAGAAGATCAAACAAAATTTTGACAAAAATGGAAAGAATCCTCAAGGGGACGTGCAACCCTCTACATCTCGATCATCAGAAGAAAAATTTGACTTGATGATGAAGACTATAGAAATACTTATGGAAAGGATGTCCTTGGAGAATAAGCTCGCCACCAAGGAGAAAAACAATTTCCATCCTAGAAATAAAAAATTTAGAAGAGCTCCAGTTCCAAAGATCGGGCAAAGAGACCAATACGATCAAGGTGATCAACAAATAAGACCTCCTTTCCAAAACAACTATGCAAATGAATATTTTGATCAAATGATCCAAGACCAGATGCATTGTTGCGAAGATACAAAAACATACATGTTCTTAAAAAAATAAGAGCACGATCAATTTATGGATGCGAATGATGCATTTATGCTGGAGAATGATGATACATTGTCTTCAGAAACATAGGAGCTTAGGGAGGGATAGCGCAATGCAATTATGCAGTTTTAGAAGGATTATAACCTAAGAAGTAAAAAGGCGCTTGCATATCTTCTGAAGGACAATACCATAAGGGAACCCCAGGTGAACACTCCTTCTTCAAGCCAAAAAAAGAAATATAATTCACCAAGGGATGCAACAGAGAAAGTAAAATCAAAGGAATAATCCCTAAAGAAAGCTCTTGAGGAAAGAAAGGAAACAATCATCAAAGATGTAGAAAATGCTCCTCCTCCTTTTAAATTTGAAAGCAAAATAGCTAAAATCAAAATCTCTTTTCTGTTTAATGAGATAATCAACAAGGGAGAGTATAGAAACCAGATCATTAAAATGTTAAAGATGGAAGAATCTCCTAACACCTTGAACATCCAAGACGACCACCATGCCATCTTGTTTGGCCCACGTGCAGAAGAAAGTGGCAATGTTGATGATGTTCCCCCTTTCTATGTCAACCTTAAAATTCATGACAAGACCTTACATAATTCCATGTTAGATTTGGGCGCATCACGTAATATCATGCCCAAGGTGGTCAGAGTATAGAAACCAGATCATTAAAATGTTAAAGATGGAAGAATCTCCTGACACCTTGAACATCCAAGACGACCACCCTGCCATCTTGTTTGGCCCATGCATAGAAGAAAGTGGTAATGTTGATGATGTTCCCCCTTTATATGTCAACCTTAAAATTCATGACAGGACCTTACATAATTCCATGTTAGATTCGGGCGCATCACATAATCTCATGCTCAAGGTGGTCATGGATGAGTTAGGCTTGGACATCACAAGACCTTATAAAGATATTTTCTCTTTTGACTCAAGAAAGGTAAAATGATTGGGTTTGATCAAAGAATTGTTCGTGTCATTGTCTCAAATCCCATCAAAAATATGGTCATGGACGCGGTGGTTTCCAACATTCCCCCAAAATTCGACATGTTGTTATCTAGATCTTGGGATCCAAAATTAAAGGGAACTTTGCAGGTGGACATGTCTTATGCTACTATCCTTGTTTTTTGCCAATAAAGAGATTGTATAGAGAAGTGTTGCTCAAGTACATGGTGAGTACAAAAACCCAACCGAACAATCATCCTATCTACTCTGTCGACATTGAAGTCGGATCCTCTATTTTTTATAATAACTTAAGTTTTGAAGAGGGGAAGCCAACAACTATCATGACTGTCGAAGACAAAGATGAGCATCGAACAACGTAAATTACATATCATAGGAACAACGTAGAAAATGAAATGTGGAATATGAGATTTGATGGAGCTGTTAGTAGGGAAGGAGCCAAAGCTGGTGTGTGGATGAACCCTCCCAAAGTGGGTACAAAAATCTTCTCTTACAAGATTGCTTTTGATTGTACCAATAAGATGGCCGAATATGCGGCACCAAGTTTGGGTTTGAGGACTTTAAAGGAATTGGGTGCCAAAAGGATAGTTGTACATGGAGAGTCTGAGCTCATCATAAATAAGGTAAAGGGTATATATCAGTCTAATCATCCTATACTGAGAGAATATAGAAACTTAGTGCTGGATCTCCTTGAAGAGTTTTCAGAGTACAATTTTTTAATGATTCCTAGGGGGAAAAATCAAATTGCAGACGCTCTGGCTACTTTTCCTTTGGTGTTCAAAATTCCAATTTTTCCAATTACGAAGTATGAAATTGAAGTCAAACTTAGGCCCGTAGTACCTGATAAAATTAAATATTTGCAAGTAATTGAAAATGATAAACAAGTGGAGAGATTCCTCCAAATGAGCGATGAATTCACTAATGTGAATATTGATGATGAGTATTGTTATGAAGAAGATGCAGATGCTTCTACATTCAACAAAAATGACCCCTTTCAAAATCAGATAGTTCAAATGGATATAGTACAACTAAAAAAAAACATTATCCCCAAAGGCTTGGTCCCATTAGAAAATATTTTTAATGAAAATGATGTAGCCAAAAATCCTAAAATCACTGCAAACGACGAGGCTATAGAGGATTTCAACATCGGTACTCAAGAAAATCCTAAGATCATTAGATTGTAAAAAATTCTCAGTCCAAAAATCAAACATAGGTATATTAGCCTCATGAAAGACTTCCTTGATGTTTTTGCGTGGATTTATAAGGATTTGAAGGTCTATGAAACTGGAGTAATTCAACATGTAATTCCCATAAAGGAGGATTAGAAACCTTTCAATAAAAAGTTGAAAGGAATAAACCCTTTGTTGCTTCCACTGATTGAAAAGGAGGTGAGGAAATTGTTTGATGCCAAGATTATTGTGTCCTTAATATTTTCCAAGTGGGTGGCTAACCTTGTACCTGTCATAAAGAAAAGCAGTGAAATAAGATTGTGTGTGGACTTTCAAAATCTAAACAGGGTGTCTCTCAAAGACAACTATCCACTTCCTAAGATGGATTACATCCTGCAAAAGGCGGTCATATATCAAAAAATTTCAATGCTTGATAGTTTTTATGGTTACAACCAGATCATGGTGCACTTGGATGACCGTGAGAAGACAACCTTCACAACACCTTGGGGTACTTTCACATATGCAAAAATTCCTTTTGGGCTTATGAACACTGGAGTGAATTTACAAAGGGCCATGGACATAGCCTTTGCCGATGAGAAAGATAAGTTTATCATGATTTACTTGGATGATATAATTGTGTTTTCGAATTTCGATGATCAACGTCTTGAACATATAAGGAATGTTTTCTAGAAATGCAAAAAGTTTGGCATCTCGTTGAATCCGAAAAAATCAAACTTTGGGATGCAAGAAGGAAAATTGTTTGGACACATCATTTCAAAGGAAGTCATAAAAATAGAACCCAACAGATTGGAAAGAATTGTAAAGATCAACACTCCCAGAAGAAAGAAAGATGTGCAGTCTTTCCTAGGAAAGGTAAATTTTTTGAGAAGGTTCATTCCCAACTTGGATGAGATTATAAAGCACATCAAAAATATGATTATGAAAGGTAACGAAATAAAATGGTCTCCTAAGTCTAGGAAGTCATTCTAATACATTAAGGTGGCGTGGACCAAAGCTCAAGTGTTATCCAGCCCATATTTTGCAAAGGACTTCATCTTATTTTCCTTTACCTCAAAACACACCATCGATGGCGTTTTGTTACAAAAGGATGAGAAGAATTTTGAAAATCCCATATCTTATTTCAAAAAGACATTGAGAGACTCCCCACTAAGGTATGAAATCACAGAAAAAGAACAATATGCCTTTGTGAAGGCCCTAAAGGAATTCAAAACTTATATATTTCATTCCCGCATCATTACTTATATTCCTAGCAATTCAGTTAAGGATATCCTGACTAAGTCTGAATTTGAAGGGAGAAGGGGAAAATGGATTGCAGTAATGTTGGAATACGACCTCAAAATCAAGCATACAAAGTTGGTTAAGAGTCAAGGGCT
The DNA here is from genome assembly GCA_000966675.3 of Picea glauca. Taxonomy (NCBI): domain Eukaryota; kingdom Viridiplantae; phylum Streptophyta; class Pinopsida; order Pinales; family Pinaceae; genus Picea; species Picea glauca. The sequence continues at coordinate 7,668 of JZKD02S2240603.1, forward strand.
TGAAAAACCAATGGCATAGTTGAATTTTGATTTTTTGGGAATCAATTTTATAGCTGATCTATCAAAGAATCCAAAAGAAGAAATAGTCCCGCAGGTATCATAGAAGTTCATCGATTTTCCTTGGTACGCTGACATTATTTACGTGTTAATAAATTTGAAAGCTCCTCCAGGATTGAGCAAAACCAAAGACAAATTTTTGAAGTTGAAATCGGCTAAGTTTTGCATTCTGGACAATTCTCTTTATTGGAAGGATCCAGGTGGGATCTTACTAAATTTTTTGTTGGAGGAAGATACAAAAAAGGATATTAATGAGTTTCACAAAGGATACTGCAGAGGAAATCATTATTGGAAGGACACTGTGCATAAAATATTGAGGGCGGGGTTCTATTGGCCCAATATTTTTTTAGATGTATACAAGGAAGTTTCCAGCTACCATGAATTCCATATCTTGGATGAGAAAAGGAAGATGCAACCCCTGTGTTTAAAACCTATCTCTGTCGAAGCACCGTTTATGCAATGCGGTCTGAATTTTATAGGATAAATTCATCTGCCATATTCAACGCAACATAGATGGATACTGATGGCTATGGAATACTTCACCAAATGGATCAAAGCGGTCCCCACAAGGAAATCTACTGACATAGTTATCATTCAGTTTTTAGATACTAATATCTTGTCTAGATTTAGTTTCCTAGTCAATATCATCACTGAAAATGTAACGACATTCAAGTCTAAGAAGATGGAGAAATTATGCAGTGATTACAACATAACTCTGGGACATTCAACAACTTATTACCCACAAGGTAATGGATTAGCAGATTCATCTAACAAAAGTTTAACCAGAATTATTAAGAAGATTTTGCGGGACAACAAGAAAGCATGGAACAAAAAGATTATCTATGCATTATAGGATGACAAAATCACCACTAAAAATTCCATCTCCACATCCCCTTTACAAATTGTATATGATGTAGAGGAAATTTTTCCCACCTCATTGGGATTGCCAGTAAGGAAACTGCTGCAAGAAAAAGAAGCCAAACCAAATGACACTCAAAGGAGAATAAACCAATTGGTCCATGCACAAAAAATGAGAGAATAGGTATTCAACAAATCATAGCTCCACCAAGAGAGAATGAAAAATAATTTTCGACAAACACACCAAAGAGGAGGATTTCAAGGTGAATGATCTAGTACTGAAGTGGGACACAAGGAAAGAAGACAAAGGGAGGCATGGAAAGTTTGATAATATTTGGATGGGGCCATTCAGGATTGTCGCGTATCACGAGAACAATGCCTATTTGATACAAGAGCTGAAGGGATAACTCACTGGAGGGGGGGCATGTGAATGGCAGGTTTCTAAAACATTATATGGTTTAGCAATTTTTTCAGTCTTTCTTGCCATTGTAAATAACCATTTTTATGTTCAATGAAATCGTTTCAAGTCAGTAGTCAACAAAAAACTGAAGCCCGAAGTGAAGGCCCTACGTTTATGCTGAGTATGGTCATAACTATGTCAAGAAGGTCTGGGATGAGTCTTTTTCATCATTTTAGAGTCTGTAAATAAAATAAAACCCAATGGTCAGGAACCTGGTCTATTGTTCTTTACCACCTCACCGGGAGGATAATATCCCCATTGGAGCTAGCTATTAGCACCATAATTTTTACAGTTAGAGTTAGTCCTAGATGAGTCCTAGTTCATGTGTCAAAGCATGTGAGATTAGGAACTAAATAACAAATGGGTCAAAATCGAAAAGTAGTGGGTTTGGCCCTTGTAGTCAGGAAGGGGCGTAATGATTAGTCATGTGAAACTTGTAAAGGTCCCTTTTACCAAAAGATCGAGTCTTGTTAGAAAAGGGGACTTTACGTGGAAGAGATTGAGGCAAGTTGTTGGGATAAAGGTCACATCAATGGATATAAATAACATCATCACCTAATTATGAATTCATAAAGGTAAAAAATTTGGCTCTCATATCATGTATACTTTGTCACTCTTATCATCCGTACTTTGCACACTTCAAAGTGTACCCATCACACGAGTTTGTTGCACAAATATTCAACCTTCTTCCAAACTCCTCGTTGTCGTGTATTTATCGTCCTCTTCCATGATTCCATTCCTTACCCGTTCGAGTATAAATAGTGATCACCCTACATGCCTCTCCTTTGCTTTATGGATTTGTGCATTGTCTGTGGTTTTTTCTGCAAGATCGGGAGGCCATCGTCATGGGAAAGCTAATTTCCATCGTTCGTATTGTGAGTTTGTTCATTCAAGTTTCTGTGTCTCCTTCATCGTTTTTATTCATCGTTTAAGGCCTATTGTAGTTTGTTGAAAACTAGCATCTTGGACAATATTTCTTCTCACGGTCAGCCTTTCTTCTTTGGAATTTCTTCCTGTCACACTGAATTGATTTCTATGCCTAAATTCCATGTATTGCGACAAGCCTCTCATTTTTGTTTTCCACCACATCTATCTCTTACCACGTCAAAATTTTCCATCGTGCCTTACTACTGCTTCGTGGAATCTTGTCGTTGATTTTTCCTGTCGTGCAAAGATTTTGTCACAACCTTTCTGACAGTCTCTTGGAATTACATCATTCTTATTTTCTTCACAGATAAGGTGTTACCATTAATTACCACAACAAATATATATGGGCATCATGAAAACATCCCAAAGAATAATAAATAAGGTGAGAAGTGGCATGGATGTGAGGTCTAAGCCCTAAGACTTGGCATTAATAAATGAATATCTAAATATCAGGGCATCTTTTGAACATGTTGGATGTATGTGCTTTTGTGAAAAGATAAAATGATACAATGCAAAGTTGGTCGAACAATTCACCCTCAATTTTAATGGGATCTATGTGACCATTGCAGGAATCGCCTTCTAAGTGATGAAGGAAACTCTGATAGCTGCGATGAAGATCCCTCCACGTAGTGAAAAGTGGTTTAAAGGCATGCCTTTGGAAATTTTGTGCTATGAATACTTTATCAATCCCAACTTCGTAACTGGGAAAATCGGAGCAGGCGTTCCAAGCCAGTACCTCCGGGAGCCTTTCCAAAAGATCCTAAAGGTAATCAAAAGGTATTTCACCTACAAAGGAAGGTTTGAAAGAGTGTACCATTATCACATCATACTGTTGATGCACTTCATATTTAAAAAACTTTTAAATCTACCTTTATTCTTGCATCAAAGCTTGGAAAGGATGGAAGATAGCTTCTAGGTCGAGGCTAACCAACCGAGGAAAAAATTGTCTCATTTTTCATTGATGAGGTTGTAGGTGGTCGAAGAAATGAGATGGTTTAACAAATACTGGGATTCATTTATGATTTCAGCCAGAAATCCTAGAGACCTCAAAGGAGACATTCCTCTATCTATGAGGGAAACAACATTCTGCAATGCAGGGGCGAGAAGGGAAGATGTCATGCGAAAAGGAAAGGAAATGGAAGATCCTTCAACCCACCAACCAACACCCAGGAAAAGAGGCCTACCAAGGTTTATTAAGAAACCCGAGGTACAAGATCATAGTGAACCGCGCACCCAATATGTTACTGAGAGATTACTCATGTGCATTGTTCATCTAGAACCTGTTGAAGTTTCAATAAGGGGAATTGGTGAAAGATGGAGGAGAGAAGCCGATGAAAATGTGGAATCTTAGGAGTTGTCACAACAAATGAATTAAGTGCAACTCACTATCGCCAAATTGTATCAAGAAAATAGATAATTAAGAAGATTTTTGGTAGAAAGGACTATTGAAATGCCAGCATCGCAGAGTCGAGAATGAAATGAAAATTGGCTCAAAAGACAACTCAGAGAGGTGCAAGATGTAATTATTTAGATGTGGGAGGAACAGAGGGTGTCAGAACAAAGAATTGCAGATCATCTCAAGGATTGTAGACTGGCCATGGATAACACCTACGTGACTCTCACCAACGCTTAAGAAAAATTGAAAATAAATGTGGTCTTGTGGAGAAAGGTGAAGAATCTGAAAAAATGGAACCGCTCTCTCAGAAAAACACTCAGAGTTTTAAGGTTCTAGGTGAGGCCAGAGGCATGAGTGAGACATCCCATTTTGTCTTTTTTATCGTGGTATGGAATCTTCCTCCCCAAGTGTCTTGTTTCCTGTTGGTAACAAGAAGTTTGACATGGAACCCATGTGGTGAATATTCTTTGCGCAGATGTTGTAAACCTACCTATTGAGGAGGACAAGTGTAAGAGAAACACATGTCGGTTTTGGAAGAGGTGCATGGCCTCCCAACCATCATTTCTATATATATTTTCACAAGTGACTGCAAATGTACATCCACTACACCAAATCACCACATGCATGCTATAACCAGTGATTGCGCAACAACAACCAGATCCCGTTACACAAGGTGATCGAGTTTGCAAAAGTGCCCCCGATCACTCGGGAACCCCGTAAAAGAAAATGTTAATTTATCACAACCTAATGACCGAATCTTACTCATGACTGAATTATTGAGATTAAGGTGTTGGCTATGATATGATTGGGTGCAGTTGGGTTTCCATTTTTATTAAAATCTATTCAAAAGGTCATCTGGGAGGAAGTAACCAAATCCGAAATTCCAGGAGAAGTAGTTTGAGGCATAGCAGCCCGAGAGGGCAGTGTTTTTTCTACATATTATATCTTTTCAATGTAAGACGAGTTGGAAAATTATTGTAGACAGAGGACTCTTGAATGTAATCATTGAATCTGAATAGAAATAACAATGCAGAAGTCCCGAATATTTGACTAAAATATTCTAATGGTGGTGGTTTGATGTATTGTGATCCTATCTATGTATGTACTTCTTGTTTCCTATAAATTCATGTCTTCTCTCTTTGATTAAATTGGAACGTCTGACGAGTTTAAAATTCATCACATGGTGCTTTAGACTCAACCATTTAAACTTTGTGTTTTCTTCTAAGTAAGTTAGAATTCATCTTTAATGGTTCTCTTATTTTCTTTATGTACTATTTTCTTCCTCCATACACGACGACATTTAAACTGAAGGACCATTACGTATTTAGCCTTTATCGTCTCAAAGTTTCATTTACCAGTCATTGATTTCTCTCCCTTTCAGGAGGTTGACTCCATAGCCCAATTTTTTGTATTTCCTTGCCAACGAAACCAGAAACATTTCCCAAACACATAAATCTCGTCGACAATCCACAACCATTATCTATCGGATACTAGGTCTCAGAGAGAGCCTTCTCTAGATTGTAAAGGCTAGTTTCCAGTCTTAAAGTTGGTCTGTAGGTTACCTTTGTCATTTTTTTTCTCATCCAGAACAAATTTGCAGAGTGCTAACAATTGGGATAAAATAATAATTCCCAATGCAAATCAATGGTGGAAAACCATGCGTGGGGTAGATCAACAACTATTGAGCATTGTCTTGCTGGAATAAATAGCTTTCAATTATGATGCCCAACTCATGAAAGAAAGAATTTGCTAAAAATCTAGGTCCATAGAGGTTAACTAGAACACGGTTTCCATGGCTGAAAAGGTAGTGTAAAACTACAACATTCTCCCATCCAATGTTTTCTTGTAGCAATTAATCAAGTTTTACCCAAAAGAAAACAAATCCCATTCAACCAACTTATTTGATCATGTAGCAGGATTTCCCATGATCGTTTTGCAATCTTATTATCTCATACCATGTTGTAACATCCTCCATTTTAACCAAGGAATGCTACAGTGTGGAAATACAAATAAAAATTCAAATTTCTACTAATTCATTTGTTGTAGCTTATCGATTACGATTTAAACACCTTTTTAACCAGATTATCATACCCACAACCAAATGCATGTACACCATTTTAAATGAAAATGAATGAAAATAATAAACTCATTCACAACAACAAATAACACATTCACATCCACAATGTTAAGCACAACAATTAAAGTCATGAAATAACTCAGAAATAGATAAAAACTTATCTTTTAAAACACTTGTGCAACCAATTGTTTGGGAAGGGAATTCCATCCAACCATAGACCTTTTTTTCTAAATCTCAACAGTAATTCACCCTCAAGTTGGGGCTAGGAATCCAAAAGAGAAGGGTGCCTCTCACAGTCCACTCACAACTCACTATCACACAACCCATTGGTATTCTCCTACAATTATCCCACATTTATTCTAGCTCTCTTCATCTTGGAATGCCTAACCCAATGAATGTACCCATTCAGTGCTCTCAGTACACCAGGTGTCCCATTCATTTATCATGGTATCTCTAGCACATAAAACTAGGAATCTCTCCGCTGGTAACTCCAGGGAACTCACTTCCAAGAAAACTACCAGTAACCAACAAAAAACACTTGTTGTTACAGTGCAACTCACTCATGAGTTCACTCTTCAGGCCTAACAATATGGATCTTTAATTTCCATATCCAAAATGCTCCACATACACTCCAACATGCTCTTGAATTCACCCGACCTCTTGGTATAGCTTTGATGTTCTTTTTCCTGCTCTTTTATTGTTTTTCATGCCCAAAAACTGAATTTCAAAAACTACCTAATCCTTCCATAGAAATTTCCTCTATTTTCCCAAGACCATTAATTGCTCACTCTGCCCAATGTTTATCATTCTTTAACTTGATGGTTCCAATAACTATGGGATGTGACTGTGACACCCACCCTGTTACATGAGTTTAATGATTCGGTTGTCATTCACTCAAATAGAAGAAATATAGGTTATCCCCATAACTAATTCCCCCCTTTGCACCCCTCTTAGAAAATCTCTTCTCTTTTGGAAAACTCATCCCCCATCTTTTTCCATATTCCCAGTAGTTGGTATCACATTATATTTATTAAAATCAGAATATACATTTTGTATATTACATCTCTTGTCCATAGTCACATTCATATCTATATTATGCATTGATAAAACTGAGGATTATAGTGGGGATGTTACAATTTCCAAAATGCACATATAGTGAAGATGAGAGTAATGTGGAAGATGTAGAGAGGGTGGAGTAGCACTAAATGAAGATGGAGATGTCAATTTTTTTTGGAACTATATGTACAAAAATAAACACCCAGACTAAACCAACTAGGAAAGAGAAGACAAAAATAAGCAAGGAATAAATGAAAGCACACAATACATAGAGATTTTACCCTAGAAAACCAAATGGGAAAATGAATATCCCTTGAGAATATTACTCTCTTTTTTTCTGATTCATCATTGAATAAAGAGTTACACGACTAACCTTGATCTACACCTAAGACACAATTTGAATCATACTCTCTTTATTTACACAAGAACAACCCTATATCCAATTCGGCTTCCATTTACATAACCAACAACACTAACATGAATATCAACTTAATAAAATTACAATGTTCCTTATTTTTAGGATTTACAACATGAAAAACCATAAATAATGGCTCCCAAAAATGGTTATAGATCCACACATATGATTGGAAATCATCCCACGAATCTTCGGATTTTGTTACAGTTGACTTTAGTTAGTTACCAATCGAATACCAGTCGACCTCTTGTTAGTATTCATTCGGTTTCCACTCAAATTTGACTTCAAATTCTTGATCAATCACTTCAACCTCAACTTAACCATCGATTCGAATTAACTCATCATTCAGCATATCACCTAGTAAATACACCTTGATTAGATAGTTAGATGACTATTCTTTCACTACAAAGAATATAAAAACCAAACATTCTCCCACTTGTCTTCTTTATTGACACAGGAGAACCTGAAATGTTTTTCATTGAACTAGGGTAGCAATGATCATTTCCTCTCTACACCAAGAGAACTTCAAAACAGTCATAGAATTAGTCAAAGAGTATGTTATGTTTTCCAACGTCTCTAACTTATCTAGCAACACCTTGTTTCTTTACACAATGTCTCCCCAAAAATGGTATTTTACGATCAATATTCTTTGTCCTGCAATGATAAGCTAGGTTCTTTTCCAGGAATTTTTCACTTTGAATGTCACAATTTATCTTCATATCTCTATGTTTAAAACCCATCCCTAAAATGCATATTCACCTCTTTGATTGCATCCATGTAGTTTCTAACCAACAATATGTCTTCGATACACAAAGCTACATATATGGAACAACTTCCCTCTTCCTTAGAATATATATAGTGATCAACCTTACTTATCACAAATCCCAAAATAAGGACATGTGTGTCAAAAGTTTAGTACCACATCCTTGGTGATTTATTTAGACAATTGGAACCTCATGTTTTCATGGTTCATCAAACTTCTCTTAGAGTCAGTCGGTCGGTTGTTTGACCAACAAATTGAAACATTAGATTGGGATATCGACCATAAATCAACATCATTTGGTAGAGTATTCGACTAACCTGTTGGTTTGATATTCGATTAGTAGTCGAATATAGTTGGTTGATGGATCGACCTGCCAAGAAATCAAGTACGAGTTGGATGCATGGGTGGTATAGTTGAGATAACTTGATGAACCAACTATATAGCACATATTTGATGGTGTCAACTCTAACAACCGATGGTTGTATGTGTACAATATATTCTTGATTTCTAGTAAGATGGTTAGATATTGAGACTATAAATAGAGGACCTGATGGGTCATTATCGCGGTGTTGAAAATGTTCAATATGAATTGTGATGTTCTTATCAAAATGCATTGTTCTTAATTACTTTAATGGTCTCTTTAGAGGCCACCTATATTCTATGAAGTTATTTCTCTTTGATTTTTCAGTAGATCTAGGTTTTTTTTTTGGTGCAGGGTTACATCCAATCCCCGAAATGTTATCAGCGCGACTAGTTTAGAATTCACCTATTGTTAGAAAATCTTGTTGATTCGGATCTATTCATGATTAACTCTAGGAATATGATTTGTGGAATATAACCCATGGAAATAGTTCAGATATGTTAGATATCAAAGACGACTTTGAAGATCAATCCTTTTATTCTAAATGGATCAAATTATGTTATCTTGGCACCTGATATGGAAGCCTTTTTTAAGAGGAAAGGACTTTGGAAGTATACGAAGAATGGGATTCCCTATCCAATAGAAAATCAAATGAATTTTGTCGTCGATGGAAATAAGGATGAGGATGTAGGCATCATCATGAACTATATCTCATGGAAGATTTAGTTCCATAATAGTAGAATAACCTTCCCTCATCAGTTTTGGAAGAAGATAAAATATTTGTTCCAAAAATTTGATGAAAGTTGTGTCATGTAGTTGGAGAAAGAGTTTATCTCTCTCAATTCTCATTCCTTCAACAAAATTGAGGAATATTTGGAGCATATCAAAGAGTTGGAGTTGAAATTGGGTGAATGGGGAAATAATTATCAGAAGAAAGACAAACAACTCATTGAGATGGTCCTAATGAATTTGAGAACACCATTCAACATGTTCATTTCTACATTCAAGACCAACTGGAAAGAACACTAAGAAGATAGTAAGGATTATACCTTTAAATTTTTTTGTGGATAAATAATTAATGATCAACACAGATTTCTTGATGAATAAAATATTACTTGAAAAAATCAATCTCACTTGCTCAAGGAAAAGGGAAAGTTGAATCATAAGGAAAGAGGATGGTTTGATACCCCTATACATAGATTGGAATTAATTGACCAAAGAACTAAAGGGAGGACTGATAAAATCTAGAATAATCAAAAGAATAAGACATGCCAATATTATGGAAAAATGAGACATGTGGATCAAGTATGCTATAGAAAGATATATGACTTAGAGGAGAAGGTGAAGTAACTTGAACGAGACATGTTAGCTATTTTTTGACTTGCTAATAATTTCACCTTCCTAGTCGAAACTTCTTAAGCGTTTATTTCTCATTTAGCACATAATGAATTGCTAGTCAATTCTTGATGCACTCATCATATGGATAAGGATTATTCTTTATTCACGTCCCTGGACAAAGTTGTGGAGTGAAATATCTATGTCGTTTATGACTTTTCTCTTGACATTGCTAGTCATGGTGATGTTACCTATCAACATGGAAATATGTTCAACGTCTGTCATGTGTCAAATATCAGTGAAACTTTGATGTTGGTTTCTCAATTGACATAGATAGGTAAGATTGTGGAGTCTTTTTCAAATCAATTCTTTCTTTTTTCGAGACATGAAAAATGGTTAGTCAATTTCCATTGGAGGGTATCTCAATCTAAAGGATTGTTTATACAAGTTTTTATAACTTGAATAAACTCAGAATCAAATGCTCTCATTTCTCATACTGACTAAAGAAGTCAAATTCTATTTATGAAGAATGTTCTCCTATGGTTTTGTGTTACAACCACAACAAATAAATGACTAAAATACCTCACTCAATCCCAAAAATACAGTCAAACAATTTGTAACTAAGTAACTAACTGAATTGTGATTAGAAATTAGGAGATATACCTGGATCCAATCATTTGATGTAGATCCCTTTATTAAAAAAATTCCTCCAGTGTTTCGCTCCAACAATTCCTTCAACCACCTACACACAAGGAGGAAGACAACTACAATATAGGTAGTTATAAGACAAATAGCTTTCAAATATTCTCAACTAAATTAAATTCCATTACTATTCTAGATAATTAATGCCCAAATGTAATAATCATAAACTAAAAAACAAAGTTGGATTGGAAAGAGAGTTCTTTATTTATTTAATAACAAAGTTAAAGATTGTTACAACGTGTAACCTCTGCGATGTTGATTTGGAACCAAAATCTAAGTCCCTCCACTCGGGCCAATGATGATAATCTCAACCTACAAGTCCTTCACTCAAAAAGGTATAAGAAAGGGAAGTAATCTCTTTCTGACTAGATAAGGAGAGAAAATATTGTTGTAAACATGGGTTTCTAGATCTAAAGGGGATAATTCACATACATGAGATAAGAGGCTTAAAAACTAGGCAATAAATGGCCAACATAGTTGTGCTAAATGGCATGATGATATCTCCTCTACCCTTTGAATCTTTTTTATACTCCAAAGAAGTGGTCAAAGTAGTTATCCATGAGAAATAGGGGGTCAGGGACCTGTGAAACTTGTAAACCCTCCCCAAAATTTAGAAAAATTGTATTTTTTTGAGCCAAATAAATGTGTACATGGTCCAATAAAGGGAAACTTGCACATGTACACGTGTTTCATAACTTATAGGGAGAATACACCTTAAACAATTGGGGTTTTAATGATTTCTGATGAGGAATAAAGGGGGATTGAGTGTGAAAGTAGGGAAAGGGTATATGAATCAGGACAATAGGGTATCGATGAATATGAGGTGGAAAATGATGCTATAATATTTAACATGAATGACATGGAGATCTAAACTATTAAAGTCTACAATTGATGGCAAAATAAATTATGGTTTATGGTTTACCTAAAGTTATTCCCTTTGATGGAGTCTATAGAGTTTTGTTCTGGGTAAGAATCGTCATGAAAATTTTGAATTTGGAAAAGCATCACTACTACATATGGGTAGAAAACCAAACTTCCTACTCCGAAAGTTCAGAAAAAATCAACCGTACTGTTGTATTTTACTTTAACTGTTTTATTTATTTTTTTAAATCCCAAACGTTTGTCGAATATCTGACAAAAGAGACTATCGTCGGATATATGATGGTTGACTAGGTCAATGATCATTGGATATTTGATGGTTGACCAAGTCAATGATGTGTGTACTAATGTTTTACAAAGTCAATATTTGTGTTCGTTAAGCAACGTCTCTCTGGTCAACATCCGTTGGAAGTCCGACGAAAGTGCGATACATAATTTAAAAAGTTTGAAATATTAAAGGCACTCAACATTGTTTCTATACTAGAAATGATTTGTAGAGGTTATAAAGGATATTTTTAGGTCAGAATACAATTTTTTATTTTTATTTTGTTAATTGCATTACAAATTGTTAGACTATTGGAGTTGATTTTTTAAGATAATCATCACTGAAATTTAGGTAAGGAAAAATGTCACATAACATTCCTCTAGGAGGATAAGGCCAAGACTTGATATCTTCATTTTTCGAGGCTTTGACTGATCGAAAATATTATTTCCATTGTAAAAAATGCAGGGGATATAATAGAAGGATACTTTTAATAAAAAAAACTAAAAACCATTGTAGTGAGTTTGGACACCTTGAAGGCAGGAATGAATATCATCCCTTGGTAAGTTATCATTTCTATCATTATCATCCTCTTCTAATATTAGGAAGTGGAAATGAAGTCATAATTATTTTTTCCTTCATCTAATCTTGTCGTAGAGCTTAATTAAAAAGGTAGCATAGGGTTATTTTCATTGTTTTACTTACATAGGGCTCTGTTTGAGAAATATTTGCAGAGTCTCTAATTCCTATTTTGATATTGGTATTCACACTGTGTTGTAGATTTATTTGTAGATTTTCTAATTCCTCTTTTAATATTGGCAATTATTTCATTTTTAAAAGTTTTTAAGATCAGTTCCATTTCCCAGTAATGTTGACAATACCTTTTTTTTAAATCACTAATGGAAAGTGGAAATGTCACACTGGATGAATGTCATATTTGTCAGGAAGAGTATAATAAAGGAAATATGGAGATTCCATGTTCTTGTTATGGCACCTTGAATGGTAAAGACTTATAATCATTAGGAGTCATAAGGACGATAAAAGAAATATGGAGTTTCATGTTCTTGTTCTTTGTTTTCCTATATTAATTTGTAAATGATTGTATTGTTTTAATATTTGTTATATAAAATAATATTACTTGATTGTTTGTAATTATAAAGGAATGATTCCCTATGGCACTACCCATGGAGGAAGATGTGGTTGTACAAGTTCTTGTTCAGGAACATGGAGCGAATATTGAAGATCAAGTTAATGATCCTATGGAAGAAGATGATGATGTTAATATCACAGTTGAAGAAGATGGGAAAAATATATTGATCTAGGAAACGTTTAATAATGTTGGAATGGATGATGATGAAAACCAACTTGATGGTGTTTTTTATATACCTGTACTTGAGAAGGAAATTCAACCTCTTTGTGAAGGCCCCAAAACAAGACTTCTCTATGCTATATTGTTGTTAGCGAACTTAAAGGTTATAAGTGGTTTTTCAAACACTCATGTCACACAACTGCCAAGGTATGTAATATATTTTGTCACACTTAGTACATGATGATAAAGTTTTTAATGTTTCCTCTATTTTTATTGTTATTTGATCATCTGTAACATTTGGATGCAATATGCATGATTACTACTCTTTACATTAACCAATATTGATTTTTTTTTTTGGTAGATTGTTAGGTGATTTTTTTCTTACCACCGTCAAAAGTTTTATGTATCACATACCAATATTTACATTCCATAATGAAAGATATTGGAATGGAGTTTCAAGTTATTCATGCAAGTTCTGATGATCACATTCTATATTATGGAGAGAATGTGCTGAGAAAAGAATTCCTGAAGTGTCAAATTACTAGATATTGAACCGATCAAGAAACAAAAAATGTTCCTCGCAAGGTTCTTTGTTATATTCCCATAATTACACGTTTGCAACAATTTTTCAGGTGAAAAATGTTGGATAGTATTGTCATTGATTTCAAAAAATGGGATGAAAATTATTGATCGAAGAGACAATCAGAAGAGATTGCAACAAAAAACATACATAGAATGTAGATAAGTGGAAATCCATAGTCAGGTCAATCGACCATCACGATGTCAGGAACTTGTGAAAAACATGTAGAACGTAGAGCAATGGAACTCCACAGTCGGGAAAATCAACCATCGGGATGTTGGGAACTTGTGAAAAACACGCATAACGAAGAGCAGTGGAACTTCACATTTGGGTCAATCGACCATGGAGATGTTGAGAACTTCTAAAAAGTTCTTAAATATTACCTCCGGCTCCGAATTATACTTACAATACCTCCGACTTTGACTTAGAAAAAATTCGACTTACAGTGCCTCCGACTCCAACTCCAAATCCAAATTGGATAACTTCAACTTACATTTCCTTCGACTTCGACTTGGATAAAATTTGAATTACAGTGCCTTCGACTCCAACTCTGACTTGGATAACTTTGAATTTCATTTCCTTTGACCTTGACTTTGATAAACATTGAATTACAATGACTTCGACTCTAGCCTCGATACAATTCGACTTACATTTCCTCAACTTCGACTTGGATAAACTTTGACTTACATTACCACTAAATCCAACCCCAATCATCTTCAAATTTCATTTTCCTTCAACTTTGACTTGTATAAACTTCGACTTACAATGACTTAGACTCCAACAACGATAAAATTTTACTTGCATTTGCTTTGAATTCAACTTGGATAAACTTCAACTTATAGTAACTCTGAATCCAGCCCCGATAAACTTAGACCTGCATTTCCTTTGACCTCAACTTGGATGAAATCCAACTTGCATTTTGATCGACTCATTTTTTCATTTTCAACATCTAGGTAGTTTAATATACATTAATTTTCCACTCGACTTTGTGGCTTGAGCGGTCGAAAATTTCCTGACATATAAAGAACAAAAGTATAGTTTTTTGTGCCATATTTTTCTAAAACATAAGTCACAACATTATGGTCATATTGAAATCATCTATTTCAAGTACAAGAAAAGTGCACGAGGAAACTGAGTTCAAAATCTAATATGAGATTAGGTAAACATGAGATTAAAATAAGAAGAGTCGAATCATGCCTAATCAACTGATAAAGGATAAAATACCTAATCAAGATAACAATGAATTCAAGGCAAATGAAGTTGAATATGTAATTAAATATCCTTTTCATAAGGAGATAAACAAAGGAGAAAATGTGTTCCTAATTAAAAATGACAACATTATTATTATTTTGTTAATAAAATGAAAATGCGCAATGATTCATTATTAAAAGACATAATGGTTCAACTTCATACCTTTTGGAATACTATATAAAAAAAATGGTATGGTGAAAGAAAGATGGATATGTGGTCAACATCAGAAGATCATAAGCAAGTGCAAATTCCACGAAAGAAATATGACGATACTTATGAAGTGAGGGTGGTAGGGAGGAGAAAGGAAGGATTAGTATCATTTGCTAATTAAAGTGTAACCAAAATGAGTAGGTGTTTCCTAGGGTTGGTGCCCTAAAATAATGGAGTTGGTGCTTCCTAGGTTTGGAGGCCTAGAACTAGGGAGTTGGTGCTTCCTAGGGTTGGTTCCCTAAAGCTAGGGAGTTGGTGATTCCTAGGTCCGGTGCCCTAAATCAAGGTATTTTTTTCTTCCTATGGTTATTGTCCTAAAATAAGGGGATTGGTGTCTCCTAGAGTTGGTGCTCTAAATCAATATTTTATATAAAACTCGTAATTTGTATTTTAAGTTTATATTTATTGATGTTATTGACTGAAGTTTCTTGTTGATCAATAAAGTTAATAAATGATTATTTAAAAATTGTTAAAAGTTATCAATATTGATTCACCCCCCCTCTTAGTATTGAACTACATTCCAACAATTGGTATCAGAGCGGGTGCCTTCAACACAATCTAATAAATGGAAGGTAGATTTTGTATAATCCAATGGATCAATATGAGGGAATGTATTCCAACAGAGCACCTCTGTTCATAGGGAATTATTATGCATTTTGGAGTGTGAGGATGAAAAGATATATAATGTCCCTAGGTTTTGAATTCTGGAAAATTCTAATAGATGGGTACTGATGCAGGAGCATCGCAAGAAAGCATGAGTGGAGGACAGTTGGATATACACCAGTGTGCATTTTGAAGACATTTTGAAATTTAAAAGATGGAACATTAATGTAATAGATGGAAAGATGTAATTGTTCTTAAATGTTTTGGGGATTGTAACACAGATCTTGAGCGTTTTCTCTCATCTATTGGTTGGAGGAATTTAATGTAATAAATGTAAATTAGTTGTAGTCTTTAATTCAATAAGATAACTTAGAGTTGTAGGAGAGAAAACTCAAGAAATATCCCTCGTATGTATTGTATTATCGATTCTCATTGTAATTAAGATGTAGAGCAAGAGAGAATAGGAGAGAAAAGAAGAACAAATATCGTAGAAGTTGTTTGAGATGATAGTTGCTTCTATAGAAACCATGTACAAAAGCACTTGAATTAATATAAGAATGCATTGATCCAATTTCATGGTGTTGTTGTGGTTACTGTTTGCATCTATTGAATGGTATGTTTATAGTTTTCTTACATGATATGTTATGCATTTGTTTCAATGCTTTATGTTTATGATTTCATGTTGAATGTATGAATTCTGTGAGAGGAAGAGTATCCGTTTCAATTTCTCCTCATTCTGAGAATTCCTGCAAGGAGTGCAGTGAAGTTCCGCAAGGAGTGCATTAACAAGATTCTGAGTTTTACCTCAGAAAATCTCAAGAGATATAGAGTTCCTCTTATACCAATAGAAGTGCAAGTAGAGAACAAAGACATTCACAGTGTGCGCAGGCCAGGTTGAAGTCTTAGAATTTTCCAACCAAGGGAGTGGTTGAATAAATTCCTTCACAAGGAGTGCGCAGAGTTGGGAGATATCAGATAATCAGAGATTATCATGAAGGCCACAAGGAGTGCATGCAAGAATCCCTTAGAATCATCGTGTTTGAAGCAAGAATCAAGATCAGGAGGGATAGAGAATTGGAAATTCCAGAGGACAGACGAGGGTCGAAGTCACCTCATAGAAACCAAGCTTAGGAGGAAAGACACTGAGTTATTTGGTGAGGAACTATTGAGAGCCTGAATGGATAGTGGAAATTATCGGAGGGAGAAGTGTTGATTTTCCCTGGACCATAAGATCTAGTAGATATGTTGGAAGGTTAAGACCGAGTGTCATTTAACACTCGCAAGCTTAGGAGAGATAATAGCTGTTAGATCCAGAGAAGCATGAGCCATTGATTGGGTGCTCCAAAATATCGACATTTCGAGAGTCGGGAGTGTGGAGGAAGTTGTAACTTGGGAGTCTTGATACATGAAATCCCAACGTGATCTGGACCTTCAGATCATGGGAGAATCAGGACCGTTGATCTATGGCAAGGAAGTCATGAGTATGGATATCGAGAAAAGGGAGAAAAGTCACATCGTGAATTCCTGACATGCGAAATCCCAACGCACTCGAAAGTTGGTCTCCAGGTCGCAGATGAGGGCCACATCAGTGAAGGAATTAAGGGAGGAGCTAGGAATTGTTAGCCCATTTTGGGGTTTTGGGAATCAGAGGAGTCGGGGTGCCTTGCAACAGAGGTCCTAACATAGGGAAACCCAACGCGCCTTTTAGGGTTAAGTCTGAGGTCAAGCTAGTGGTCATGTGGAGTGTAGGATTGCATCTAGTGCATGCTCATGTAGGTAGAGCATATAAGAGGATACCTGTGTTTATATGTGTGAAGGGTTCCAACAGGGACAAAGGAGCCATTTCGACTCGAGAATTTGAATATCCAAAGACCGGGAGTCAAGAAGACCCTTCCAAGGTGGGGGTTTGCACCAGGTGGTATCAGAGATAACAAATTTTGTTTTCTGTAGAGGGAAGACAGGGGACAATTGTGATTAAATTCTGTGTGAACAAGTTGAAACAATGTTGCCGAGGAGACGTCAACAGAGACCCATTCCCAATCTAGTCGTGGAAAGGGACATGAGGGAAATTCATTCTCGATTAGATGTTATGGAGACAACACAGAGGTGAACACCTGATACTGGAGATATCAGTGAGTCCAAAAGTGAGAATGAAGTTGGAGTCGAGGAAGAAGTTGTAGTCGAAGATGTTGCAGAGGAATGCCTATTTAAAGCTGTTGCAAGAATAGGTTCCAGAGAAAAATTAGACATTCATATGTATGAAGGTAACTTAGATGTTGAGGAGCTGCTAGATTGGTTTAGAGCTCTAGATAAATAATTCGACTATGAAAATATCAAGGAAGATAAGAAGGTTAAGCATGCTGTCACAAGACTAAAAGGTCATGTAGCATTGTGGTGGGATGAACTGTAGGCTGAAAGGCATTGCAAAGGAAAACAAATAATTAAAAGTTCGGGAAGGATGGTCATCAATATGAAAGCCAAATTCATACCCAAGGATTATCAAATCAATTTGTTTAGAAGAACACAAAATTTGAGACAGAACGAGATGCCAGTGAAGGAATACACTGAGTAATTTTACAGGTTAAATATCAGAGATGGTCGTCACGAGAGTGATGATTAAAAAGTCGCCAGATACATGAATGGCCTGAGATATGAGATTCAGGATGAGATGAGCATGGTGCCAATCAATAATGTAGAAGATTCTTATTATATTTCTTCAAAGGAAGAAGTGAAATTGGCCCGAAATCAAGGTCAAAGGGGTAGAGGTAGAATTCAAAGTAGAGGCAAAGCAATTTTCGAGGATAGAGTATAAAAGACCAAGGATGAAGAGAAGAAACCACATAACCACCCAGAAAGTGGATGAAGCTCACAAAGAGGACACTATGCTGATAGGAACACCTTTCCTCGAGAAACAGGAAGAGGAAGAGGCAGAGGAGGTGAAATAAAGTGTTTTGTTTGTGGAAAGATAGTACACAAATCTTGGGAATGTCTCAATAGAAAAAGAGATGGAGGAGGCGAAGCTCACATTTCAAAAGCACAAAGGAGAAATGTTGAGGAAAAATATGTACAAGGTGGAAGATCCTTAATGATGGGGAAAATTCTCTTGAAGCTAGAGAAAGAGATGGAAAATCCAGTCCAGAGGAACAGTTTGTTTAGGACTGCTTGTGAAACCAAGGATAGGGTATGCAAGGTGATAGTTGATAGTGGAAGCACGAATAATCTAGTATCCATAGAGATGGTGGAGAAGATGGAATTGGAGACAGTTGCACATCCAATCCCATAGAAAATTTCGTGGTTGCAAAAAGGACATCAGGTAACTATCACTAAACAATGTTTAGTTGAATTTAAGATAGGGGGATATAGAGATGATATCTTATGTGTTTTTATTACCATGGATGTATGTCATGTTTTATTGGGTAGGCAATGGAAATATGACATAAATGTTATTCATGATGGAAGAAAGAACACATCCACCTTGTAGAAGAATGGTAAGACACATACGTTGCTGCCAATTGAAGACAAGAAGGTGAAAGAAGAAAGAATAAATACTATACTTCTCATGAGTGGGAAGGAACTTCTGGATGAAGCCAAGAAAGATGAAGAAATGCAGTTTGTTGTGGTGAGAAAACCTAGAGTCATCTTTACCAATACCTCAATAGATGATCTACTTGAGGAAATTCAGGAACTGCTAGAGAATTTGGATGATATAGTGGTGTACGATTTACCTTGTTCATTGCCTCCCATCAAGATTATAAGCCATCACATTGACCTTATAGAAGGAGTGAGTTTACCAAACAAAGAAGCATATAGATTGATGCCATAGGAGAATGAATAAGTTAAGAAGAAAGTCCAGGAATTGATGGACAAAGGGTTGACTAGCGAAAGATTGAGTCCATGTGTTGTGCCAATAGTGTTAAGTCCAAAGAAAGATGGTGGATGGAGGATGTGTACAGAATCAAGGGATATAAACAAAATCACTATCAGGTATAGATTTCCTTTACCTAGGATGGATGACTTGATGGATTTCTTGAGTGGAGAAAAGTTTTTTTCAAAAAAATATTTGAAAAGAAAATATCATCAGATTAGAATGAGGGAAGGTGATGAATGGAATATAACATTCAAGATGAATGAAGGGCTATATGAATGGCTTGTCATGTCATTTGGCTTGACGAATGTGCCAAGTAATTTTATGATATTGATGAACGAAGTCTTGAAATATTTCATTGGGAAGTTTGTAATTGTGTATCTTGATGATATACTGATCTTCAGTAAGACTGAGGAACATCATCTGAGACATTTAACTCTAGTTATGAGGAGGTTGCAGCAAGAGAACTTACTGATAAATCTGAAGAAGTCATCTTTCATGAAGACTAAACTCATTTATTTGGATTTTGTGATCTCTTCGAATGAGTTGAATATGGATTTTGAGAAGGTAAAAGAAATCAAAGAGTGGTCGTCGCCAAGGAATATATTTGAAGTCAGAAGATTCCATTGACTAGCAAGTTTTTATAGGAAGTTCATCATAAATTTTAGTGGAATTTGTGCACCAATGATGGAAATAGTCAAGAAAAGACATAAATCTTTTCATTGGATAGAGGAAGCGAAGAAAAGTTTCAAGTTGTTAAAGGAGAAGATAACTGGACAACCAATTATGGTTCTGCCAGATTTCAGTAAAACATTTCAAGTGAGATGTGACGCAAGTGGATTTGCGATTGGAGCAGTCTTAAGTCAAGACAATAGACCAGTTACATACTTCAGTGAGCAGTTGAACGGTGCCAAAAGAAATTATTCCACATATGATAAAGAGTTTTATGCAGTCATTCACGTGCTAAATAAATGGAGGCACTACCTGGTTCCAAAAGAGTTCATTTTGTATATCGACAACCATGCCTTACAGTTTATAACCAGACAGGAAAAATTGAACCAGAAACATGCAAAATGGGTTGAATTTATGTAGAAATTTACTTTTGTTATAAAGCACATTTCTGGAAATGCTAACAAGGTTGTTGATGCATTGAGCAGGAGATGTTTAATTTTGCAGGAGTTTCGTATGAAGACCTTAGGTTTTAATAGCCTTAAGGAAATGTACAGGGATGATTCAAATTTCAAGGACGCTTATGAAGCATGCGAGAATCCTGTTCTGAGAGATAGAAGCCAATGGATTGAATATTTAATTTAGGATGGACTCTTATTTAAAGGAAATCAGTTGTGTATCCCAAATAGTTCTATGAGAGAAAACCTTTTGAAGGAAAAACATAGTGCGGGATTGGATGGACATTTCGTCCATGATAAAACATTTGTGCAAATGAATAGTTTTTATTATTGGCCAGGGATGAAGACAGATGTCAAGAAATTTGTCAACATATGTATAATCTACCAGCACACAAAGGGGAAAAGATAGAATACAGGGTTATATCAACCATTGCCAATACCAGAGAGGCTATGGAATGCAGTAAGCATGGATTTTGTGTTGGGACTACCAAGGACACAAAGGGGTTGTGATTCTATATTCGTGGTAGTCGATAGATTCTAAAAAATGGCACATTTTATTCCATGTCAGAAAACCAGTAATGCAACACACATTGCAAACCTATTTTTCAAAGAAGTTGTTCGACTTCATGGTTTACCCAATAGTATTGTTTCAGATAGAGATACCGAATTTGTTGGTCATTTATGGAGGACACTATGAAAGAAGCTGGGACAAATCTATCTTTTAGCTCAACATATCACCCTCAAACAAATGGACAAACTGAGGTAGTAAATCAAAATTTGGGAGACTTATTGAGGAGTTTAGTAGCTGAACATCATAGTCAGTGGGATCAGATTCTGCCGTAAGTGGAATTTGCATATAACGACTCACCTAACAGAATCATAGGACAAATCCCATTCCAGATAATGTATGGAACACAACCAAGGGGAGTATCTGAGTTGAGAGACTTAGAGTAGAGTGAATTTATGAGTGTTGGAGCGGAATATTTTGCAGCAGATATGTAGGAGCTCCACAGTAAGATTAAAGAGAGGTTGCAAAGTTCCAACTAGGAATACAAGAACAAAGAAGATCAACACAAGAGAAAGCTTCAATTCAAAGTGGGATATTTGGTCTTAGCACATCTAATAAAAGAAAAGTTCCCAAGGGGAACATATAACAAGCTGAAGATGAAAAAGATAGGGTTGTGCAAGATTTTGAGAAAACTTGAGGCAAATTATTATGTGATAGAATTTCTAGATGATGTGGGCATATCACCCATATTCAACGTAGCATATATGTACCCTTACAGAGAAGATGAAGTGAGAGGAGAAGAGAATCAAAAGGAAGTTTAGTGGGTCAAGCAGATGCCTTTGGTTGAAAAGACACAGATGGAAAAAATCATTGATCAGAGAATTGGTAAGAAGACCCGGAGGAAGACATATTTTGAATATTTGGTAAATTGGAAAGGACACCTAATTGAGGATTCTAGTTGGGAAAGTGAAGCAAATATATATAAACATGGAAAGATGGTGCAGGAACTCATGGACATGAGTCCATGAAATTTTCATCTAGAGGAGTATGATGCAGGAGTATCGCAAGCAAGAACAAGTGGAGGACAACTAGATATACACCAATGCACATTTTGAAGACATTTTGAAATTTAAAAGATGACACATTAATGTAATAGCTGGAAGGATGTAATTGTTCTTAAATGTTTTGGGCATTGTAACGCAGAGCTTGAGAATTTTATCACATCTTTCGGTTGGAAGCATTTAATGTAATAAATGTAAAGTAGTTGTAGTCTTTAATTTGATAAGATAGCTTAGAGTTGTAGGAGGTAAAACTCAATAAATCTCCCTCGTATGTATTGTATTATCGATTCTCATTGTAATTAAGTTGTAGAGCAAGATAACATAGGAGAGAAAAGAAGAACAAAGATTGTAGAAGTTGTTTGAGCTAATAGATGTTGCTATAGAAACCATATATAGAATCACTTGAATTAATATAATAATGCTTTGATCCAATTTCATGGTGTTGTTATGGTTACTATTTGCATCTATTGGATGGTATGTTTACAGTTTGCTTACATGCTCTGTTATGCATGTGTTTCAATGCTTTATGTGTATGATTTCATGTTGAATGTATGAAGTCTATGAGAGGGAGAGTATAAGTTTCAATTTATCCTCATCCTGAGAATTCTTGCAAGGAGTGCAGTGAAGGTCTGTAAGGAGTGCGTTGACAAGATTCTGAGTTTTACCTCAGAAAAGATCAGGAGAGATAGATTTGTTCTTATACCAACAAAAGTGAAAGTAGAGCATAGATCTATGCAAGGTGTGTGCAGGCTAGGTCGAAGTCTTAGAATTTTCCAACCAAGGGAGCAGTTGAAGAAATTCTATTGCAAGGAGTGCGCAGAGTTGGGAGATATCAGATAATTATATATTATCGTGAAGGCCGCAAGGAGTGCATGCAAGATTCCCTTAGAATCCTCAAGTTTGCAACAAGAATCAAGATCAGGAGGGATAGAGACTTGGAACATCCATAGGATAGACGAGGGTCAAAGTCACCTCGCAAAAACCAAAGTCAGGAGGAAAGACACCGAGTTATTTGGCGAGGAACTATTGAGAGCCTGAACGGACAGTGGAAATTCTTGGAGGGAGAAGCGTCGATTTTTTGTGGACCGTAAGATCTAGTAGATCTATGGGAAGGATAAGTCCGAGTGTCTTTCAACACTCGCAATATTAGGATAGATAACAACTGTTAGATCCATAGAAATGTGAGCTGTTGATTGGGTGCTATGAAATATCGACATTCTGGGAGTCGGGAGTGCGGAGGAAGATGTAACTCGGGAGTCCCAATACATGAAATCTCGACACGATCTGGACCATTATATCATGGGATAATCAAGACTGTTGATTTGTGGCAAGGAAGTTGCGAGTTTGGATATCGCGAAAAGGGAGCAAAGTCACATCATGAATTCCTGACATGTGAAATCTCGACATGCTCAAAAGTTGGGCCCCAAGTCACAGCCAAGGGTCACATCAGTGAAGGACTTAAGGGAGGAGTTAGGAACCATTAGCCCATTTCATGGTTTCGGGAATCAGAGGAGTCTGGGTGCCTTGCAACGAAGGTCCCGACATCGCGAAACCAGATGCCCTTTTGGGGTTAAGTTTGAGGTCATGCCAGTGGTCACGTGGAGTGCAGGCTCACATCTTGTGCATGTTCATGCAGGTGGAGCATATAAGAGGAGACTTGTGGTTATATGTGTGAAGGGTTCCAACAGGAACCAAGGATTTTATATTTATTGATGTTATTGACTGAAGTTTCTTGTTGATAAATAAAGTTAATAAATAATTATTTAAAAATTGTTAAAATTTATCAAAATTGATTCACCCCCCCTCTCAGTATTGAACTACATTCCAACAATTGGTATCAGAGCGGGTGCCTTCAGCACAATCTAATAAATGGAAGGAAGATTATGTATAATCCAATGGATCAATAAGAGGGAATGTATTCCAATAGAGAACCTCTGTTCATAGGGAATTATTATGCATTTTGGAGTGTGAGGATGAAAATATATATAATGTCCCTAGGTTTTGATTTCTGGAAAATTCTAATAGATGGGTACAGTACACCTGATGCTCCTCCCAAAGACACATCTTGAAAGAATCTTTGAAATGACACTGAAAAAGAAACCAATGACATCCTAGGAGGATTATCCAATACTATATTTATGAAAGTAATGAATTGTAAGTCAACAAAAGAAATCTGGGACAAACTAAAGGTCATATATGAAGGATATAGGAAGGTCAAAGAGGCCAAATTACAAACCTACAGAACACAAT
This sequence comes from Picea glauca, assembly GCA_000966675.3. NCBI lineage: Eukaryota > Viridiplantae > Streptophyta > Pinopsida > Pinales > Pinaceae > Picea > Picea glauca. The sequence continues at coordinate 31,980 of JZKD02S2240603.1, forward strand.
TTGAAAACTTTAAAATTAAAGAAAAAGAGAACATAGAAGAATATCTTCAGAGAGTAGATGAAGTGGTAAAATAAATCATAGCATTAGGATAATAAATCAACTATCAACACATTGTCCAAAATATCTTGAGATCACTACCCATGAGGTATGATTCCAATATTTCTACTCTTGAAGACAGATGAAACCTTGATAACATCACAATGGATGAACTGCATGGGATCCTCATAGCATATGCGATGAGAATAGGGAAAGAGAGACCAACAAAAGGAGAAACATATTTAAAAGCATCAAAACAAAAGAAGAATCATGAGTAGATGCCTAATTAATATTAGTCATATATACCAGATGTATAAGAGGCCAACTTTATAAATAAACCCCATAAAAGATTTGGAAAATATAAAGGAAAGTTACCCTTCAAATGTTTCAACTATGGAATAATAAGACATTTTTATAACAAATGTCTCTATCCCAAGCATGAGGATAGTGATGATGAAGAATCCCACAACCAGAAAGACCATGAAAGGGATAAATAACAATACAAGAATAAATCTTATAAGAAAAAGAAAAACCTCTACTCCAAAGAAGACATCCGTTCTTTAGACATGATTGAATATGATGGAGAGATTCTATTTATGGGAATGGAAAATAATAATGAATCAAATTTTGAAGATGAAGGAGATGTAAACCTTGAAGAAGAACTTATCAGTGCACTTGAAGAACTAAGGAAGTATAAAAGGAAGAATAAATCATTAAGAGACGAACTATCGGAATATGAAGAAGAACAAAAGTCAAGAGAAACGAAAGTGTCAAATACCATTAAAGAAACATAGTAAGTCATAAATACTTTGAAGACTCAACTCCAGGAAGCCAAAATAATTGAAGAATTCATTTTAAAAAAATTCAATGATAGGGAACATGACTATGAAAATATAGAGGATGAAATTGATATTCTAAAAGGAGAACTTGAGAGGGAAAAGAGAAAATCAAGATTTACAGACAACTCAAAAATTCTTGATAATATTCTTTAAAGTAAAAAATCACCAAATGACAAGACATGATTCAACCTCTATAATAGATAAGACTTGCAAATTTCTAGGAGTTTCCATACCAAGACCATTGAAGAATATTTCTAATAAGTAGAAATCAACACCTCCCACAAAATAAAAGGAAGACAAATGGAATGTAGTGACCAAAGGGTTTCCCCCTAATAGATATCAACATATATTCCTTGGACACTGCTACTCTTGCAATAATTTTGGACATAAGGAAGTACACTGTAAAGATTATGGAAGATACAATCTTAGAAATGTCCAAAGGTATAATAACAATAAGAAAAATATAGAGAAAAGAAACTATAACTCTCTCTCTCCTTTACAAAAGTACAATGTTGAATTCCACTGGTGCAACAACTATGGTCATAAATCCAGTGAATGTAGACCATAAAAATATTCCATGAAGACTACTATCTCCAACATCCATGAAAATTATAAGAAGACATGGAGAATAAAATATGAAGTACAAAGCAAGAAATATAATGAAGATATTACACATAAAATTAATGAAGTTGATAATAGGAGAATGATGGGTGAAGTACCTAATAAGTAATGTGAAAATCATAGTTTTTCTTATGAAGTGGATTGATCCCAAGAAAGAAGAGTTCCTAAAGAAGAATATGACACATTTATAGATCTTGATGATGTTGTGTGAATCAATAATTCTTTAGCCAATGAAATAAATAGAATAAAAATAAATTCTAAAGAAGAAGATGAAGAAGCCTCTATTGCACAAAATAGTGGTGATGATGTTGAACTTTCAGAAGCAGATAAACTAGTAGAATTGAGAAATAAATATCTTGGAAGGTTTTCAATTTTATTTTAATGATTTACTAAACTCCCCCTCAACTGAAAATACAAACAAGAGGAAGGAATGGATTAAAGGATTGACTAAAATCTTAGTATCATGAATTGAATATGAAGCAAAACTTGACGACAAATTTGACCATTCTTTTAAAATTTGTTGGGCATTAAAAATTGATTTCAATGGAAGATGCTTCAGAACTTTTTTTTCTATGAATAATCAAGGAAGGCCTATGAGGACTATTCAAAATAAAAAATGAAGATGTTGGTATGACAACTCCTAGAAATTTGTCCATAAAGATGAATGAACATCTCGAACTATGATGAAATCTTCATCATTTGGATCAAACTTAAAAATAATATCAACCTTGTTAAGTCACATAAATAAACCAACATTCTCTTCAATGATGGGAATCCTAAAAGAACAAGAAACTTATGAAGATGACTCTTACTTCCAACAAAATGTTATTGAGAAAAATATCATGGTTTAAGGAACTACATGATTAATATCAGATTTACTTCTATTTGAGCAGAAATATGAGCCTGGGCATGATATAAATGTGAAGAAGATGGTTGTGATAGTATGTGAACTAAACCATATCACTGTTTAAGACAACAAAAATGAAGAGGCCCTTGGGTTACAAATGAGAAAATACATGACTACCATCATGAAGAAATTGGGAGCAATTTTGAAGGAAGTGAACATAGTTCTTGAGAAACATGTGTAAAAATATTGGAACACTCTTGAAGGAAGGAAGGGAAAACATGATTAAAGAATATTCGGTGCATCATTGAAGTAGCCTAGTTAGAAGAGAATTATAGCTTAAAGTATAATGACTGACTAAAACATGTCTCAAGTAGTTGAAGCAACAATACATAAACACATGATATGACCAAATTAATGTTTTTTCTAAAGGAGCTGAAGTAGAAGTTGGTTTCTATAGAATCAAAGGACTATGGTAGAGCATGGAATTGACATATGTTGACAAGGGTCTAGTTTCTCTTGAATGGTATTTATTTTATAAGATTAGTTGTCAAAGGGGGAGAATTGTCGATAGGGTGAGTTTCAAAATACAAGAAGGAAATTTACTTTTCCTTTGGTGTCAAAGGGGGAGAGATAAATAGTAAAACAAGTCCAAAACATAAAGTATGAAGATAGGGGGAGAATCACCAGGGGGATCAAAGAAAGTCCCTTCTATTATTGTTTTCAAAGGGTGAGTGTTAACATCGAAAAATGTCTCACTACAAATACAGACAATGGATGAAGAAAAAATTAACAAAAAGAAAACATACTACCAATATTCATGGAAGGATTATGCCCAGTTTGCCAAGACAATCATAAAACTATGTAAAATTCGTTCTAGAAATCCATGCACATTCATCCAAAGAAGCATGTGCACATCCATGCATTCCAACACAATGTATGATACACACAGTGCGCAAATGATAGTTGAAAGAAACACACAGATGCAAAAATGATGCATTGATGAGTTTGGTCGGGCCTCAACCACTTTTTGGATGAAGGGGATCTCTCCCATACCCAAAATCACCCCCAATTTTCACCTTGAGATCACTTAAAAGGATGGGAGTTAGCTCCAAGGGTCTTCCATTCACATTTGAAACTAGTTAAGAAAAATATTTCCATCCTCGCATAAATAAAGGGCCATTGTATGAAAAAATGAAGAAGCATTTGAGTATTGTTATGCTGCTCATTTTTAGCTTTGGGAAACAATCTTCCTCTTATAAAGATTTTGGGTATCCATAGAAAGTGTTAGAGCTCTCTCCTCTTGAGTATTATATCACTCTTTTCTTCACCATTTTTCTTTGTTAGCCATTGATAGTAGAAATAATACTTTGTACTTGGGAACTCAAAAGCCTTCCCAAGGAGGAAGAGGGGACTTGTTAGTTCCCATATTTCTCTAAGGAGTATCAATTTAAAGATCAATTTACTTGGTATATCTCTCTTTTTTTTTTCTTTGTGCATTCATTTCAAGTTATTGTTTACTTAGTTTAGCTTTATTTCATTGTTGTTTATCTCTTATTTTTTTATGTTGGTTGAGCCACTAACCAACCAACTCTCTTTTGTGCTTTCTGGATAGCCTAACTAGATAGTTAAGGGACCTCTTTTTGCTTTCTCTTGTGACAAAAGAAACCCAACATATTGGAGACCATACTAGGGATTTGAATAAAAATTATCCCCAATCAGGCTGTTAGAGTGTTTTTTCTTACATGTTTGCATGTGCATGGGTCAAAATCATCCTAAAATGACCACTTGAGAGAAGGATTCACCCCACAATGAGAGAATATTTTCAAAATTTCGTCTCGCCAACTTTTCTGCGTGCGTGTAGGTTCAAGAGGAATAGTTTTGGCAGGTGTATGTGACACACCGTCAAATGGAAGGTCAAATATGGACCGGTGTTGTCTAAATAACCCAAGCCATTTGGAATGAAATGAATCGACAGGTTTAATGGATCTGTTGTCCAACTAAATTCCTAAAAATAATAAAAGAAATGAAACTGATCTAAAAAGTTATGCTAAGTTTACTAATTACAAATGTTCAAATGAAACATGAATATGTACAATGATTATAAATAGTTTATGTACAACCCACAAGATTTACTTGACATCTTGAAAAATGAATGTTCTTAAAAGTGTTTATGAAGAGATAAAGAAATCACATACATTTTTCTGTTTTCTTTTGAATATTTAAAGTTCTAAAACTAATGAATGCTAATAAAATATAATTGAAATAAGAATACATCAACAGTAAAAAGATAATTCATGTTTTTCTTATTTCATTAATAAATAATTTAATTAAATAAAAACTAAACTAACCTGTAACTAATCGACTAAACTGAACTTATGTTCCTGTACAATTCAAACTTCTGACTGTCCTGCATATGAGGGAAACCTGTAACAAAAAAGTGTTAATACTCCCAGAACAAACTCAAAGATGCATTGGAGCAAGAATATAACAACATAATAATAAGTGGACAGATATGGTGACCTTATGATAATAAACACTTATAAAGAGAGGAAACTCAATTCAAAGCATTAATATAATCCATCATTTAATATCTAGAATAAATTGACAATAATCAAATGGCAGATTGATCACAGATGTAAAATGGAATAAAAAATTACAGGCATCATCAAAATACTTAATAATATGAAATACCATATGATAACCAGACTAAAGTTGCATCACACATAATAATATTTCATAAGATGAAGGAAATAAAAAAACATAATGGGGTAAGCGTCACACAAGTCTAAAGCCAAATGGTGAACAACTTCTCCATATCAGTTTTCAAAATCATATGTCCATAATGTATCCCAGCCAAAGATGTCTTCACTACTAAAAATCATCACTATTTAAACTAGTTTAGGATTCACAAATTCTTATCATGCAAGATAGAGTGAAATCCCTAAAAAAATGATAGTTTTACAAAAATAGTACAACAGGAAACCACTCTTGTAGGAGTTGGTTTGTCAAAATAATAACAAAGTTTTATCGACATAAAATAAAGAAACTACTGAATAATAGAGTGT
>JZKD02S2240614.1:20643-37386 GCA_000966675.3 Picea glauca
TTTAACATTTCCATTTAGCATTTTCATAAAAAAACAAATACTCATATTTTCAACCCCTCTAGTACTATAAATATGATGCAACACACCTAGATGATGTAGTCACGTCCAATCTAACAATTAAATCACAAGATTAGAAATATGTGAATATTAAGTGTTCAAATATTCAAAGTGTAACAACTCATGAAATTATGTTTCTGTGTGATGACATTGTTACAACATTCATCAATTAAGTTGATCTAAAAAGGAAATGCATCAAGTGTGAATAATTCTACACTAGATATGTTCAAATGTAATATAAACTTTGTTAACCAAGAGCCAAGACCAAGGAAAAATTTAATAAATGAAATATTATCTCTAACTATAGTAGCCTATTGTAGGTGAATATTTTTGTTTGAAAAAATCATATATGTAGACAATGTAGGTAAATAGGTAAATATTAAATAAAAAACACACAATTTACTATTAATACTTGTAAATTTTGGTTAATATTATCAATGTTGAAATAATTTATATTAAAAACAAGAAAACTTTTAATCTAACTAATATGAATTGGAAAATTTATTTTTTGAAAATGTTGCCCAAAAGTAGCCAATTGGTGAAAGTTAGCCATTAAAAAATGCCTCGGTAAAGAGTGCCAAGAAATGTATGAAAGGGGGACAGAAAGAGAATGATATGCATGAATTTTTCCAATCTTAGTCGATTTCTCCCAAATCCTTCAAAAGGAAAAGTAGTGGGAAACATAATATTTTGAATTTGCACACAGGCATCCTGGGGCATGCTACTCTAAAACCCATTCATTCTTATTGAGATTCTGATAATCAAAATGTAGCATACCCAACCATAGACTTGTTGGGATACACCACTCAGAGATTCTTGCGGAACATCATACAAATAAAACTTGATGGACAATTACATTCTGCTAATACATAGATAAATACATAAATAAAAGTAAATCCTATACGTACAACATATACTGGATAAACTCATAAATTTAAAACATGTACAAATACACAGCATGTAAATGAACATAGAAATGGTACTTATCTTTTTGTAGAAGACCACCAACTATGTGCAGACCTTCCATGAACCTCCCAGCCATAGACCACGCTCCTCATCACTCTTAGTAGCGGGTCACCCTCGAGCTGGGACTAAACTCCACCTGGGTGAAGGGATTCCCAGGCTAGGCTAAGATAATGGGATGCTACATAGTGAATCTAGAAGGATTCCCTGCTAGGAGCCAACTTATACACTCATCCTACATCCTCTCATTCCCCACATGTGTTTCCCACCCCAGGAAGTCTTCCCCTTCTATGCTCAACTGTCCTTCAGTTGTCCCACTTCCCTTCCAGGTCTTCAACAATAGGCCAGACAAAAAATTATCAGAGAGATATAGTTGTTGTTTGGATCCCTTCAGGAGAAATCACTTCCCCAACAACCTCTCTCACCTCGAGAGAGTTTCTCATAGGCCTGATAACCTACTTCTTCTTTTCCAGTAGACTCTCACACCTACAGAGAGTTTCTCATAGGCCTGACAACCTACCTCTTCATTCCATGGGCCTGACAACCCACTTCTTCACTCCCACTCCCAGGTAACAAACAATAGTCTTAGGTGAAAACAACTTCAATGTTCAACTAATGCATAGGTGATGGAAACAAAAACTACCTTTGGGTTTGGAATAGGCGTTGTGAATAACTGACAAGTTTAGCATAGGCTCAGGTAGATACTGGTGCGTTGTGCCATCCAGCAAGACTACGGGTTCTATTCATCACAGGAAAATATAGGATATGGCTACATATATGCATGCAGGTTTTACGGTTCAATAATGGAGGTCATGGCTTAGTGCGTGAGTGCATGGGAATCCTGGCCAGAATGGAAGAGAACCCCCAAGAAGAACTAAATTTCCCACATAAAAATGCATGTCTAAAATCAAACACTTGTCTTCATGAAGCTGCATGATCTCCACTTATCATTCATTCCATTCCAACAGGAACTTAGGATAACATATGTTATGTCCAACCTTAGTTTTTAGGAAGTATTAATATAATATTATTCCCTTAGAGATAATCCCTCTAGCTTATCCCTCTTTCCTAGCCTCTTAGCCCCATCCCTTTCCCTACCTAGTGGATCTTAGTTCCCCATTCTCTTTTATCATGGTCGGTCTACATGCAACAATGCATTATATTAATGACATGAGTATTTACATATACAAAAATAGGCTCATTGCCCTCTATCATCTAGTCTCTTTGGCCTAATCGTCACATAAGCCTCCTAGCTTATAATCACTTGGCTCACCAGCCTATGAAACATGTTACATTTACAATTACAACTAGGGCTTGCTCTTGGGATATTACAATCCGCTCCCCTTATTTTTTCACTATCCCCACTGCAACTTGTTTATACATGTACAATTCAAATTCTTCAAAAGGCTCCAAGCTTTAGCTATCGGAAGCTTGTTATCCATCTGGTGCTCTACTTTCCAGCACCAATTCTGGTATTCATACTACAGTTGGAAGTCAATTACTCTATTCATACTGCAAATTGAGAATTGACCAAAAAGTGAAAAACACCGCTTTGTTAAAAGAGTTGATTTTGGGAGCTTCAAAGGATGAAACGAACTTTCGCTCAGACGAAGTAAGTACAAATCAACCCCTCTTGCATTTCAATACTTCTAATTTGCATTTATTTTGGTTTTTGGGGGGGCGTGCATGTTACACATTATTTTNGCTACATAGTGAATCTAGAAGGATTCCCTCCTAGGAGCCAACTTATACACTCATCCTACATCCTCTCATTCCCCACATGTGTTTCCCACCCCAGGAAGTCTTCCCCTTCTATGCTCAACTGTCCTTCAGTTGCCCCACTTCCCTTCCAGGTCTTCAACAATAGGCCAGACAAAAAATTATCAGAGAGATATAGTTGTTGTTTGGATCCCTTCAGGAGAAATCACTTTCCCAACAACCTCTCTCACCTCGAGAGAGTTTCTCATAGGCCCGATAACCTACTTCTTCTTTTCCAACAGACTCTCACACCTACAGAGAGTTTCTCATAGGCCTGACAACCTACCTCTTCATTCCATGGGCCTGACAACCCACTTCCTCACTCCCACTCCCATGTAACAAACAATAGTCTTAGGTGAAAACAAATTCAACGTTCAACTAATGCATAGGTGATGGCAACAAAAACTACCTTCAGGTTTGGAATAGGCGTTGTGAATAACTGACAAGTTTAGCATAGGCTCAGGTAGATACTGGTGCGTTGTGCCATCCAGCAAGACTACGGGTTCTATTCATCACAGGAAAATATAGGATATGGCTACATATATGCATGCAGGTTTTACGGTTCAATAATGGAGGTCATGGCTTAGTGCGTGAGTGCATGGGAATCCTGGCCAGAATGGAAGAGAACCCCCAAGAAGAACTAAATTTCCCACATAAAAATGCATGTCTAAAATCAAACACTTGTCTTCATGAAGCTGCATGATCTCCACTTATCATTCATTCCATTCCAACAGGAACTTAGGATAACATATGTTATGTCCAACCTTAGTTTTTAGGAAGTATTAATATAATATTATTCCCTTAGAGATAATCCCTCTAGCTTATCCCTCTTTCCTAGCCTCTTAGCCCCATCCCTTTCCCTACCTAGTGGATCTTAGTTCCCCATTCTCTTTTATCATGGTCGGTCTACATGCAACAATGCATTATATTAATGACATGAGTATTTACATATACAAAAATAGGCTCATTGCCCTCTATCATCTAGTCTCTTTGGCCTAATCGTCACATAAGCCTCCTAGCTTATAATCACTTGGCTCACCAGCCTATGAAACATGTTACATTTACAATTACAACTAGGGCTTGCTCTTGGGATATTACAATCCGCTCCCCTTATTTTTTCACTATCCCCACTGCAACTTGTTTATACATGTACAATTCAAATTCTTCAAAAGGCTCCAAGCTTTAGCTATCGGAAGCTTGTTATCCATCTGGTGCTCTACTTTCCAGCACCAATTCTGGTATTCATACTACAGTTGGAAGTCAATTACTCTATTCATACTGCAAATTGAGAATTGACCAAAAAGTGAAAAACACCGCTTTGTTAAAAGAGTTGATTTTGGGAGCTTCAAAGGATGAAACGAACTTTCGCTCAGACGAAGTAAGTACAAATCAACCCCTCTTGCATTTCAATACTTCTAATTTGCATTTATTTTGGTTTTTGGGGGGGCGTGCATGTTACACATTATTTTNGTTCTTTTGCAGGATCATCATTGTATGAGTGTTGGAATGGAGCTAGGATGGCGATGGCAAGAGGAAGTGACATTTAAATGGTATGTCACTCATCCCTCTTTAGTTAGTAAATTCAATACTTAAAAATTAAGGAAAGCGTCATGTTTTGTCCTGTTTTGTTCTAGATCTCGGTGAATCTGTTAGTGTCCACACCTACCGATTAGTCCGATAACAGTGCACCTTTAAAAAAAGGGTGTCATACGTGTATGCGGGTTGTTCAAGGACAACCCACATATGCCTGCGGGATGAAAAGAATATTCCCACATGCATACGCGATTCTGTCCAAGACAACCCATGTACACCCTCAAAAAGGTAGAAAAATAAAAATGCAATGGCTAACTTCCTCCATGAACTTGCTTGTAACAAGATGTATGTCCACTGGAGAGAGAGGGAGCATGAGGATATAGATGTCTTGGTTGATGAGAACCCTGCAACTATGGCTGAATTGAGACAATGCCGGTTGTGGAAGTTCTTTCGGTGTCCATTCATGAGGGCACAACATAGGCTGTTGAATGCCTTGGTAGATTATTGGCATCCCGACGCTGAGGCATTTATGCTCGAGGTACAGTCATTGACTTCAACGAATGAAGACATTTACTTTCTGATTGGCCTCTCAAGGAGGAGTGAAATAGTCAACTTGCGTGCTTTTCCCCTCGGACCTCACAATATTGTTGAGTTGATTGAACTACATTTCCGGGCCGACACCGAGAAAGTAGGTTCTCAGGTGCCAATTAACAAGATTACCAACCTATCACTAAAAGTGATAGTTTTACTCATTGGGTGGATCACTGGATCCGTGGCTTTACATCAGGCTTCCCGGGCATGCATGCATTATGCAATGTAGTGCTTGAATGAAGGAATATTTGACTGGAGTACGACCATGCTAGACTACATGAAGAGACAACTCACCGAGTGTCATGGGCGGAACAACAAAAACTTTGGGTTCAGGACCATTCTATGATCATTCTTTTTTGAGAGGGTACCTAGTATCGATCCATGAGAGACAGTGTGTGGGCATGTGGCCTCTGTCCCAACATTGTGTAGATGGGCGACATTGTTTCCATGACAGGGGGGAAAAAGGACCATGGATGCCTTTGACGACACCTTTTTTGATTGGTGGGCACGAAAGATTCCAATAATAGAGGACTACCCCTATGTCGAGATCAACTTTTCCAGGGACCCAGACATACCCTTACCTCCTAGAGCTGAGCAAGGAGAGATAGGTATGTTTTTTACTTTTAAAGTTATTTAATTTTTGTTTCTTTTTATATATATTATTTTTATGTGTACCAGATTATCTGAAAACTATGTATCTTTTTTGTATAGATGTGGGACCATTGCATCCAACAGATTTTGCGAGGAGCAAGTGACGTCCTCAACAAGAGGCAGCACCAGTGGCGACCGCCGGACCAGCAGCAACAACAGCAGGGGACCTCCAACCAGAGAGGTTGAGAGAGTGTTGAGATAGGTGGAGCGAAACCTCACCACGCTCACTGATACAATGCCCATGACTGAGATCGAGGATCTCCAACCATCTATGCAGCCTCATGTAGCTGGGGTGACACAGACCTAGGTCCATCTTTTTCAATGTTTGGAAAATGTCATCATTCACTATGTAAGGGCCAACAGACCCCGTGCTTAGCTTAGGGTGGACTGATTACGTGTCGAGGGAATTCTTTTTTTATATTTTTGAGGGCATAATCCCCTACGATGTATGCCAGACATATTATTTTTTTAGGTGCTTGCGCCCACCTATGTACTCTAAGACTTTTGATTTATATATATATGTGTGTGTGTGTGTGTGTGTGTGTGTGTGTGTGTGTGTGTGTATCCATATTTCTATGTCTTATGGATCACAATTTTATAATGTATGTACATGTGTATGTGTGTGAAATATTCCAATCTAATACATGATTAGCTAGAGTATCCATGATTTGATTCAATCTCCTAGGAAGATGGATATACATAATGTAATCAAAGCATCGTTCTAATAGACGTACCCTAAGGAATCGTCGGTGTAGAGTAGGATCATTAATGTGGTAAACCCATTTAACTGGGACACAACCAACTGTGCGTCTAAGTAGGCCCAGAGGTGAGAGATACCATGCAACAAAGTGTCATGAAGCAACTCTATCACTGTTCTATACTCGGGGACATTGTTTGTGGCGTCACCTATACAGATACCTCCATAAGATAGCAACTGGCCTTGAGGTGTGAAGATCACCCAAGCTGTGGAAGCAAGCCTCCGAGTGTATTGGCTGGCGTCATTCACAAACCCAATGAACACCTCTGATTCACTTGACATCTGCCACAACGTAAAAGATGACATAAAAAATGACACGTCTGAACCAAATGATAAGCGCCCTTATTTAATACCTCCTTCACGATGAAAGGTATGAACCACATGGGTTTGAACTTGCTTGCCCACAGGGAATCCTTATCTTGGTCATAGACCAAGACAAGGTCACCTTCAGAGAAAATCTGAGGAAGAATGGACTGATCGTACTGACGCTTGAACTTTTGCTTGTGAGTCTCATTAGCCAAGGCTACATCATGGCGTTGCTCATCGAGATGCTCAAGATATAATAAGCATTCCTCAAGTGGTGAACTGTCTGGCAATAAATGTATTGCCAACTTTATATATGGTATATAACGCTCTATTGGAAAGACTACTTCCAGCCCATAAACGAGTTGAAAAGGTGAAAAACCGGTTGCAGTCTTTACAGACGTTCGATAGGCCCACAATGTCGAGTACAACATCAAATGCCAACTTGAATGGGCCAAATTGATTGTTCACTGCAGAATATTCTTGAGAGACTTATTCACGGCTTCCACCTGGCCATTCTCTTGTGGGTAGTAGGCTGATGAATGCTCTTGCCTCAACTCAATCTTTGATGTTAACTCAGACATCATTTTGTTCTGGAAGTGACTACCATGGTCAGTGATAATCTCCTTTGGGATGTCAAACCTTGCTATTATCTAGTTAAAAATAAAGAGGGATGTCATTTCTCCATCATCTTTGAACGTTGGCATAGCTTTGACCCACTTTGTGATGTAGTCTACTACTACGATGATATAATGGTGCCGCACCCTAGCTGAAGGGGGGTGGCATGTAGTATAATCAATCCCCCACTTGATGAAGGGGCCAACTGTAATGACAAGAAACATAGGAGTAGGGTGTTCCCTCATCTTCCGAGAGAAGATCTGACACAGGTGGCACTTCTTGACTAATTCAATGCAATCCTTGATTAATGTTGGCCAAAAGTAACCAACTCGTAGAATCTTTTGGACTTTTTCCAACTGAGAAAAATGACCACCACATGCTCCAGTGTGGTAGTCATTAAGCACGAGTTATGCTTCTTCATGAGTGAGACACTGGTGGAGGATGCAATCTACACCTTGATGATAAAAAGAGTCATCAAGAATGAGATATTTTTTTTCCTGATGGCATATACGTTGATGCTCCTTGCGAGAAGCAGAGGTGGGGCACTTCAAAGTATGGAGATAGACTAGTATATCTCCACACCAGGGGTCCGAAGATGAAATCAGAAAGAGATCTCCTTTAATCGATGATTCTTCTGGCGTAACATCACCTGACTCAACTGAAAGTTCTGAGATAAGTTCCACAAAGACCAATGACTTCTTAGATTTCGTAGAAACAAAATCCAAGTCAAATTGTTGGAGGATAATAATCCATCTACTGATCTTTTCATCGATTACACACCGTGTCAACATGTATTGGAACAGATTCAAAATGGAAATGATAGTGGTCTTATGAAGCATAATATAATGACAGAACCATTGGATAGCATGGAAAACTACTCAATGTGGATAACTACTCAACATGGGAGTAGTTGAGTTTTGGTCCAACCAAGCCTCAAATCAGGTAATAAATCACATGCTCTTCAAGAAGATCATCCTCTTGAACCAAGACCATACCGATGGTCGACTCTACAGTGGCCAAGTACAATAAGAAATCTTTACTATAATTGGGAGTCCGGAGCAGAGGGGAAGACGTGAGGGAGGGTTTCAATGCTTCAAAAGAGNGTTCTTTTGCAGGATCATCATTGTATGAGTGTTGGAATGGAGCTAGGATGGCGATGGCAAGAGGAAGTGACATTTAAATGGTATGTCACTCATCCCTCTTTAGTTAGTAAATTCAATACTTAAAAATTAAGGAAAGCGTCATGTTTTGTCCTGTTTTGTTCTAGATCTCGGTGAATCTGTTAGTGTCCACACCTACCGATTAGTCCGATAACAGTGCACCTTTAAAAAAAGGGTGTCATACGTGTATGCGGGTTGTTCAAGGACAACCCACATATGCCTGCGGGATGAAAAGAATATTCCCACATGCATACGCGATTCTGTCCAAGACAACCCATGTACACCCTCAAAAAGGTAGAAAAATAAAAATGCAATGGCTAACTTCCTCCATGAACTTGCTTGTAACAAGATGTATGTCCACTGGAGAGAGAGGGAGCATGAGGATATAGATGTCTTGGTTGATGAGAACCCTGCAACTATGGCTGAATTGAGACAATGCCGGTTGTGGAAGTTCTTTCGGTGTCCATTCATGAGGGCACAACATAGGCTGTTGAATGCCTTGGTAGATTATTGGCATCCCGACGCTGAGGCATTTATGCTCGAGGTACAGTCATTGACTTCAACGAATGAAGACATTTACTTTCTGATTGGCCTCTCAAGGAGGAGTGAAATAGTCAACTTGCGTGCTTTTCCCCTCGGACCTCACAATATTGTTGAGTTGATTGAACTACATTTCCGGGCCGACACCGAGAAAGTAGGTTCTCAGGTGCCAATTAACAAGATTACCAACCTATCACTAAAAGTGATAGTTTTACTCATTGGGTGGATCACTGGATCCGTGGCTTTACATCAGGCTTCCCGGGCATGCATGCATTATGCAATGTAGTGCTTGAATGAAGGAATATTTGACTGGAGTACGACCATGCTAGACTACATGAAGAGACAACTCACCGAGTGTCATGGGCGGAACAACAAAAACTTTGGGTTCAGGACCATTCTATGATCATTCTTTTTTGAGAGGGTACCTAGTATCGATCCATGAGAGACAGTGTGTGGGCATGTGGCCTCTGTCCCAACATTGTGTAGATGGGCGACATTGTTTCCATGACAGGGGGGAAAAAGGACCATGGATGCCTTTGACGACACCTTTTTTGATTGGTGGGCACGAAAGATTCCAATAATAGAGGACTACCCCTATGTCGAGATCAACTTTTCCAGGGACCCAGACATACCCTTACCTCCTAGAGCTGAGCAAGGAGAGATAGGTATGTTTTTTACTTTTAAAGTTATTTAATTTTTGTTTCTTTTTATATATATTATTTTTATGTGTACCAGATTATCTGAAAACTATGTATCTTTTTTGTATAGATGTGGGACCATTGCATCCAACAGATTTTGCGAGGAGCAGGTGACGTCCTCAACAAGAGGTAGCACCAGTGGCGACCGCCGGACTAGCAGCAACAACAGCAGGGGACCTCCAGCCGGAGAGGTTGAGAGAGTGTTGAGATAGGTGGAGCGAAACCTCACCACGCTCACTGATACAATGCCCATGACTGAGATCGAGGATCTCCAACCATATATGCAGCCTCATGTAGCTGGGGTGACACAGACCTAGGTCCATCTTTTTCAATGTTTGGAAAATGTCGTCATTCACTATGGAAGGGCCAACAGACCCCGTGCTTAGCTTAGGGTGGACTGATTACGTGTCGAGGGAATTCTTTTTTTATATTTTTGAGGGCATAATCCCCTGCGATGTATGCCAGACATATTATTTTTTTAGGTGCTTGCACCCACCTATGTACTCTGAGACTTTTGATTTATATATATATATGTGTGTGTGTGTGTGTGTGTGTGTATCCATATTTCTATGTATTATGGATCACAATTTTATAATGTATGTACATGTGTATGTGTGTGAAATATTCCAATCTAATACATGATTAGCTAGAGTATCCATGATTTGATTCAATCTCCTAGGAAGATGGATATACATAATGTAATCAAAGCATCGTTCTAATAGACGTACCCTAAGGAATCGTCGGTGTAGAGTAGGATCATTAATGTGGTAAACCCATTTAACTGGGACACAACCAACTGTGCGTCTAAGTAGGCCCAGAGGTGAGAGATACCATGCAACAAAGTGTCATGAAGCAACTCTATCACTGTTCTATACTCGGGGACATTGTTTGTGGCGTCACCTATACAGATACCTCCATAAGATAGCAACTGGCCTTGAGGTGTGAAGATCACCCAAGCTGTGGAAGCAAGCCTCCGAGTGTATTGGCTGGCGTCATTCACAAACCCAATGAACACCTCTGATTCACTTGACATCTGCCACAACGTAAAAGATGACATAAAAAATGACACGTCTGAACCAAATGATAAGCGCCCTTATTTAATACCTCCTTCACGATGAAAGGTATGAACCACATGGGTTTGAACTTGCTTGCCCACAGGGAATCCTTATCTTGGTCATAGACCAAGACAAGGTCACCTTCAGAGAAAATCTGAGGAAGAATGGACTGATCGTACTGACGCTTGAACTTTTGCTTGTGAGTCTCATTAGCCAAGGCTACATCATGGCGTTGCTCATCGAGATGCTCAAGATATAATAAGCATTCCTCAAGTGGTGAACTGTCTGGCAATAAATGTATTGCCAACTTTATATATGGTATATAACGCTCTATTGGAAAGACTACTTCCAGCCCATAAACGAGTTGAAAAGGTGAAAAACCGGTTGCAGTCTTTACAGACGTTCGATAGGCCCACAATGTCGAGTACAACATCAAATGCCAACTTGAATGGGCCAAATTGATTGTTCACTGCAGAATATTCTTGAGAGACTTATTCACGGCTTCCACCTGGCCATTCTCTTGTGGGTAGTAGGCTGATGAATGCTCTTGCCTCAACTCAATCTTTGATGTTAACTCAGACATCATTTTGTTCTGGAAGTGACTACCATGGTCAGTGATAATCTCCTTTGGGATGTCAAACCTTGCTATTATCTAGTTAAAAATAAAGAGGGATGTCATTTCTCCATCATCTTTGAACGTTGGCATAGCTTTGACCCACTTTGTGATGTAGTCTACTACTACGATGATATAATGGTGCCGCACCCTAGCTGAAGGGGGGTGGCATGTAGTATAATCAATCCCCCACTTGATGAAGGGGCCAACTGTAATGACAAGAAACATAGGAGTAGGGTGTTCCCTCATCTTCCGAGAGAAGATCTGACACAGGTGGCACTTCTTGACTAATTCAATGCAATCCTTGATTAATGTTGGCCAAAAGTAACCAACTCGTAGAATCTTTTGGACTTTTTCCAACTGAGAAAAATGACCACCACATGCTCCAGTGTGGTAGTCATTAAGCACGAGTTATGCTTCTTCATGAGTGAGACACTGGTGGAGGATGCAATCTACACCTTGATGATAAAAAGAGTCATCAAGAATGAGATATTTTTTTTCCTGATGGCATATACGTTGATGCTCCTTGCGAGAAGCAGAGGTGGGGCACTTCAAAGTATGGAGATAGACTAGTATATCTCCACACCAGGGGTCCGAAGATGAAATCAGAAAGAGATCTCCTTTAATCGATGATTCTTCTGGCGTAACATCACCTGACTCAACTGAAAGTTCTGAGATAAGTTCCACAAAGACCAATGACTTCTTAGATTTCGTAGAAACAAAATCCAAGTCAAATTGTTGGAGGATAATAATCCATCTACTGATCTTTTCATCGATTACACACCGTGTCAACATGTATTGGAACAGATTCAAAATGGAAATGATAGTGGTCTTATGAAGCATAATATAATGACAGAACCATTGGATAGCATGGAAAACTACTCAATGTGGATAACTACTCAACATGGGAGTAGTTGAGTTTTGGTCCAACCAAGCCTCAAATCAGGTAATAAATCACATGCTCTTCAAGAAGATCATCCTCTTGAACCAAGACCATACCGATGGTCGACTCTACAGTGGCCAAGTACAATAAGAAATCTTTACTATAATTGGGAGTCCGGAGCAGAGGGGAAGACGTGAGGGAGGGTTTCAATGCTTCAAAAGAGAATTGAGTGGATTCATCCCAATGGAAAGGAACGTCCTTTTTTAGTAAACACATGAACCCTTTAGTGATCTCAACATAGTTTGCAATAAAACACTGAAGAAAGTTTCCTTTTCCCTGTAAACTATGAAGCTGAGGGACTGTGCATGGGGGAGGTAATTGAACTATTGCCTCAACCTTTAGAGGATTGACCATGATCCCTGTTGTCGAAACTGTGAAACCTAGAAGATGACCTGACATCACGCAAAAGATGCACTTTTTTGGATTCAAGAGAATCCGATAGTAGCGACATCACTCAAGGATGAGTCGGAGGTGCATGGGATGATCATCTCTCTTCCAAGATCATTATTCTAAATAATCAAGATAGACCTTGACTATGTGATTGAGATCGTGGAAAGCAAGAGCCATGGCCCGCTAAAAAGTGGCTCCAACATTCATCAGGCCAAAAGGCATCTTGTGATAAGTAAATGTACCCCATGGATAGATAAAAGCGATTTTATGTTGGTATCCAGGCTGAATCTGTATATGATTGTATTCTGAAAAACCATCCATGAAAGAAAATACCTCATAGGCTGCACATTCATCGACAATCTAGTCAATGAATGGGGTGGGGAAATCATCCTTTGGACAAGCCTTATTCAAATCATGGAAGTCCATACATATGTGAATCTTTTCCTTCTTTTTGTTGATTGGAACCAGATTTGACACCCATTGAGTCAATTTGATAGGGTAGATGAAACCAGATTTGAGAAATTTCTCTACTTCAGCCTTAATAGCTCTTTCTTTCTTAGGATTTACTGGTTGAATCTTTTGTCGGACCGGCTTAATGTCAAGATGCATCATTATTTCATGTTTGACGATTCTTGGATCAATGCCTGGCATTTCCTCGTAAGACCAGGAAAAAACATCACGAAATTCCTTAAATAAATCTGTGTAAATTCGAATCTCCTCGGGGGAGTACTCTGCTCTAACGAAGAAATTCTCCACGACACCAGGGGTTCTGGAGATGTCAATAGGTATTGTTTCAATGATGGTTTCCATATTACCTTTAGTGTAAACTACATGTGTATCCAAAGGATTGATAGGACAAGACCTATCTCCAGTCATAATCAACACGAATTCACCTGCCTCAATTATTCCTAACTTCGGGAGAAAATAAGATCTGCGATGGAGATCATCCCATAATTTTTCTGGACTAGTCATTTCCTCTATAATCACCTTGTCAGAGGGAAATACCAAGTCTAAGGAATCGGTAGTGGCGAGAGAACCTTGAGCCCGGGTAGGCTCAAAAACTGGATCTAACTCTTGTGCAGTAGTCAGATTGGGGTCGATGGAAGTTTGCTGGACTATAGAGTATGCAACCTCTGTCACGAACAAAGGCATGGTCATGCCATGGTTCCCTATCCCTTCCATCGTGGTTGATGGGGAAGGAAGAGTCCATGGATCATTAAAGTAATTCGTGTGAAATGATGACACTTGAAAGATTTGAGCCTTAGGCTGGTCGGGGATAGTTGATATGAACTTGACATTGCCAGCTGGAGGTGATTAATCAAAGGTACCCATCAAAGGATATCACAAACCAACCCCTATATTGACGACGTCGGGTTGTGGATTCTCAATCATCGGGACCGTGGATGCCCCCGATGAAGGGTCAGGACATGAGAAAGATAATTGATCAATGGACACGATCTATCCCTCATGTGGAAATAACAAGACCTAGAAAACTATGGAGACCACTGCATGCATAGCATAGTTCCAACTCCTTCCAAACAAGATATTGTAGTCGAGAGGTGCATCAACCACTTCAACTTTGACACACATGGTCTTTCCTCCTAGTTGCACGAAAAAAGAAGGAATGATTCCATGTGGTCTGAAAAAACGACAATTGAAAGCGGTAAGAAGAGTGGGTGAAGGAGACAAAATGGGTTGGCCAATGGCCTTCCAACACACCAGAAACATCACGCATGATGAGGCGCCCTCATCAACCACCATGCAGAAAATATTCCTGATAAAATATTTCGTGGTGTAAGACACTACTATCTAAAACACGACATGGTATGGGATACGAGGTTTCAAGTTGGCCGTATCAAGCATGATCGTTCCCAGATTACAAGTATCAACAAATCCTAAGGTATCTAACAAAGCCTTTCTCTATGAAGGGAAGCTCTGGAGGACCTCCAAAGAAGACATTGCACAAGGGGTTTGTGGCAAATCCTCCACCACATAATAGTTCTGGGTGGCCCTCACATTTGGATTGTGGGAAGATTTATTGAACTCCCCTTTCGTGATGTGTTTCATTGTTTCAACCAACGTCTTCTCAATCTGGAGAGGAATAGATGGGTTTTCATCTTCTTTACCCTTCTCAGAAGAGATTGGCATTTTGTAATCATGTGTCCTAGTCTCTATGTGGGAATCACCTTTCAACATATAAATATTTGAGGTTGAGGGATTACTAGATGACGAAGGGGGTCCCTGACTACCCCAATCCATGTTCGTAGAGGCTTGAGTTAAAATTTTCCCATGTGGAAATGGGCTCGTTAACACAATAGACTATTTCTTCTCTAATAACGTTTGGGACCCCAAAAGTCAAGGGCACAGGTGAATCAGGTGGTATTTCGTGCAAAGGTTACATGGATACTTAGAATTTATTTTCTCTGTGTTTCCCCCACCAACATTATTGGTGGGTTTCTTATCCCCCTTACCCATATTTCATTGTTTCTTCTTTTCATCAGCCTATTGTTTGTCTTTCGGGTTTGTCGATTGCACACTGTGTACATCCGATGTTTAAGTAGGGGGAGAAACCGAACCAGTGGTTTGGCTGGACATTGTCTGTTGTATCGACAATTGTTGCAATTCTTTTGACAACTGATCAATGGGCTTTGCTTGTGCTAAACCAACGATACCATCGGCATGTTGTCTAGACTTTTGTCTGGTCTTGTCAAGAATGGACCATGGTGCATCTAGAAAAAATTCGTAAAGTAAACTAGACTAAGAGTATATCATTTCTATCTGTTGAGCTCTCATTATCTCTTATTCCTCGAAAAACACTCCCGACATTTCTACATCTTTGGATAACTGAGGTACCAAAGACTTAAGGAACCACTCCAGTAGGAATGTTGGTGGAACTGGTACTTTTATCAAACTCTTTTGACACCACCATTCTCGGATGTGATCTAATATATGGTCAGCCTTTGTTTGCTCAAAGTTGGCCAACAATTCAGTGCTGACATCGTATCTCACAGGTAATTGAAAATTCTTTAGAAAAATTATTGCCAATTCTCCAAAAGTAGAGTATCTTGAGCGGTCAAGCTCAATGTACGATTTCACAGCACTCCTGATAAGAGTGCGTTGAAACAAACACAACTGGATGGAGTCGTCTCTAAACTATTTGGATGAGTACCATAGGTGAAAGGTGGTCACATGATCACTTGGATGTTCTTTAGGCTTACCTTCAAACTTTGGAATGTTCGAGGGAAACTTGGCCGTCATTGGAGGCCAACGCAGATCATGATAGATTGGGTCATTTATCAATCTTGACAAGTCTGGAAAATGTAATGTTACCAGAAAAGGTAGCTTAGGTTGTTGAGTATGTATAGGAGGAAAGGATCCTAGAATTTGGTTGGCACCAAGTTGCTAGGAAAAGTTAGGCTACTAGTCAGGGTTCTGGTAAATACCATGGCTGTGGCCAGCATACATATAATGTGCTTGTTGATACGTCATTGATTGATTCTCGTAATTGGACGCTGAGGGATGGGAAGGTATTTCTCTCAATGTTGTATTCCAAAGGTTATGGAAAGGGTTTCCCCCTACCGAACCGATGTGCATAGGTACTGAGCCTTGCCCGGGGTTCCATTGGCCATGGAATGGGTTGCCCATGGTTGGCATCCCTGATGAGGGGATTGATCCCTGCCACGGATTCTAGGGTCCTTAAGAGGTGTTTTCTCCTTGTGCAGGAATAGTACCCTGCATAGGATTTTCTGATCCAAAACAAGGGTTTCCCTCGATTGAGATGACAACTGACAAGAATGTGTTGTTACCAAACGCGCTGAACAAATAAAATGACAAACAACCCATCGACATGGTGTTGGAAGAAAGTGCTTGACTACCTGCTTTGAAAAAGCTGTAGTTCATGTTCGGTAAGACGGGCTGCTGGAGAGAAATACCTAACGAGGGGGAAGACAGAGGTATATGACCCTCATCGTAAGAGAAATCATTATAGGGGACTGTGGTGACTGTTTATGGATAAATCCGTAAGTGCGGACACAAACCGATCTCCCTAGATCCACCTGGATCTAGAACAAAACATGACAGAATAGGACGCTTTCCTTAAGTTTTAAATATTGA
>JZKD02S2240625.1:0-12201 GCA_000966675.3 Picea glauca
GTTTTATTAATATTAATAATTATTTTAATAAAAGAATTTTATTTCTTTTGCAAATTAAAATTAATATTTATTTTCTTGGATCCCCCCGGATGGGGTGTTAGCGGAGACCACCTGGCATATAATAGAGGAGGGCATATGCCAACGGGGCACGGAGCCATGTGACGGGCTCGTGCAGCCATCCGCCACCCCTCCATAGCATTAAAACGCTCTTATTGCGATGGGAAAGAGTGTTAATGCCCACACTCGGCCTCTGCATTGTATTATGGCGTTGTTACTTGGCTCTGTTCCTTGTCTCTATTGGTGGTTCATTGGGCCTTCCCCTTCACAACCATGCCCATCCTCTGATTGTGCTCACTGGTCCTCGGCGGCTCCTCTCAACACTCAGCCCGGCGACCACAGTTATGCGCATCCCATGCCTAAGCATAAAGAACGTTTGAGAGGGAGGCCACGGCGGGGTTCTCCCTGGAGACCACGTCATCCCTCTTTCTCTCTGCCTGCCTCACCTCCCAATGGTTCTTCCATTCACCCCTAGGCTGGGCCTCATAGCTCTACTTCTCTCAACCCGCCGAACATGAACTTCAATTGCCTGGAACTTGTTCCTCGGCTACCCAGCCCTTCTCTGAGTCTCTTCCCCGCTCCACCGGTGAATGAACCAGTCCACCCTCCAAGCCTGGCTTTTCCAAGAGACATAGGGGCCAACCAACCTCCTCCTACGCGGCAGACTGGGCACTCTGGCCCCCCCACCTCCGATTCCGTTAATGACGAGAAGATGAAAGACAAGGTGGCCATTCTCTATGGCCTGGTCTTCGAACTCAGCCAGGGGGTCGAGGACTTGCATTTTAGGCTGCAACTCACCAATGAAAAGGTGGCGTTTTTTCTTCAGCTCCTCTCCTCTTTGCATGAGACGGTTCTATCACCCCCAGAAGGAGCGACCTCCAGGCAGGAACCTGCAGCAGACGCCAAAGAAGGAAAAGACAAGGTGAGCTCGATGACAACTGGGGATACCACAATGCAGTGGACAGCTACCACAGGTGAAGATACCGCAAAGCAGGTTGCAGCAGGGTCGGAGCCGAAACGAAGTGGGAATGCGACCAGGGAAGTGGAGGAGAGCGCGATGAACGACCCTGGCGCTGCGACCATGGAGCAGGACGAGATGCAGTGGGGGACGGCATTTGTCGAAGAGGCACCATGGCCAGGGGATCTCAACGCCACCTGGTCGGGTTACGCGTCTAGTGTCTAGACTTATGATGTGTCTGAAGCCAAGCCAGTCGCGTTCTCCTTTTTATGGTTGTCCAAGCTATCCTAGACATTGTTTTTTTTATAATTTATAGCTATGCATATGCTAACTAATCTGTTGACTGGACTGGTTTCCCCTCTGTTGGGGAAGCCCAGTAATTACAGTAGGACAATCTATGTATTTTGGAACTTCCTTTTGCCTCTAGCAGGAACTTAATATATTAAACCTCTTACTTAAAAAAAAATATATTCATTTTCTTGGATCGGGTGTCACCATGAAGATAGTGCTCACGACCTTGGCCGACATACACTTGGTACCTTCTATCCATGTGCCTTTCCACCTCCACAACATCACCAATTATTTATGACGGGGGTTAACTTGTGACAGTTCATTCTCCAGGTAGAGTACATGCACCAGCTCCTTCACACAGGTGACCTAATGACACTGGGATGGAATTCCATCAGGTATTGTCATGCAAACATGCTCCTCCAACTATGTCTCTTGGTGGTGGTCTATCCCATTTATTCTCACCTCTTGGCTCCTGCACTTATAAGCTTCTTCCCTGGCTTATAGTTCCTTCTCCATTGTGTCCCTCCTGTATGGCTGAATTTTCTTGCCACTCCTCTCCTCATGATCCTCCTGATGTTGAGGCAAAGAGGCAAATCGAAGAGAGGGTCCGACTGGTACAATTCTGAGGGGCATGATCCTCACCATAAACCATACCTGAAAGCTCCCTCTGCTCATTCTTCCACCTTGGACCTTCCTCCTCTGTCATTCCCCTAGGTGTGCAGGGTCGAATGGTTTGAAAATTTGGGCAATTCGCTTGGTTATACACTTGAACTCAACGAGGATTCACCTTCGACCCGGCTGCCAACTTCTCGCCCGACCACTCTAACTACTCCTCCTAGTCACTCTGTCTCCTCCCATGAATCTCCTGCCTCTTCGCCTCCACCTTCACCTCTGCCTCTGCCTCCCTGTGCACATTGCGATGAACACATGGAGCTTTAGAGTGCAATTGTTATCATTCAAAACCTAGTCTTTGAGGTTCGACGCGACTTGGCAGATTTGTTGTTCAGATATAAGTTGCGGGAATAACGAGAGGAGGGCCTTGAGGCGTTGATTTCTGCTCTACTTCACACGACTCCAGCTCCAGGGATAATGACACCAACTATGGCACCACTGAAAAATATGGGAGGGAAGAAGACCCAATTTGACCCGGGTTCAAAGTGGCGACTGGTGTGTCAAGTTCATAATCTAGTTTTCTTCCTATGGCATTCTAGTCATCCTCTTTTGTTTCATCCCTGTGCAGCTTAATAGTTTAGAGGCATAGTTCTATGCCTTTCTCTTTGGATATAGACTATAATAGGCACTTAGTTTTCACACTATGTCATGGATTGACAAATGGTTGTATTGGTTTCTCACCTAGGTGATGTAGCCATCTCACTACCTGTTTAAGTCAACAGATGTATATTTTTTTTACTGTACAAGATCATTTTAACACAAATCTCTAACTTATAAAAAAATATATATTTTTTACTTAAAATAAATTTAAAACATTTTTTTCGGTGTGTTTTTATAAGAAGTAAAAAGTTTTATAATAATGTAAAATTATTAGGAAATTTATAATAATTGTTTTTTAAATAATTAAAAAAATTGTTTTTAGTAATGCATAATAATAATAATAATAATAATCTATTTTTAAGGTCACGGCCGAGCCAGCACACCAAATTGGTGTATGAGACCCCCTTGTTTGTGGGACAAGGGACCCCCCCTCTGCCCAGCGATTTGACTGGTAAAGTCTACGAAGGTATACATACCTTACCCCCCTCTGGATTTGAACCTGTGACCTCTTAAGAGGAAACACATGTTCTTAACCATTAGGCCCACTCAAGCTATATTTTTTATGGAAGAATTTTATTATTTGTTTTTTAAAACTAAAATTAATATTCTACTTAAAAGAAATTTATAAGATGTTTTTCTCTTAGTAAATAATTAAAAAAATTATAACAAATTTCTTTAATAATATAGAATTAATTTTTTGATGAAAGGAAAATTGATAATATTATTAAGTTAATATGTTGATGAAAGGAAAGTTGATAATATTAAGATTAATTTTTTGATGAAAGGAAAATTGATAATATTATTAAGTTAATATGTTTTAAGTTAATATGTTGATGAAAGGAAAGTTGATAATATTAAGATTGGATTTATGTAGATGATTATGAAAAATTAAACATTGGGGAAATAAAATCTTTATGAAAAGATTGATTGTCTTTAATATCCATAATGTCACGGTATTTTAAAATATATTTAAAAAAAGAAAACTTACATAATATAACAACTTGGTTTCTCAAATTAATTTGGAGAAGTGTGAGAGTTTGTTTGTTCAACTTTTATAAAGTTTATATATTTTATATTTTAGAATTTGATATTTCAATTTAAATTAAATTTAGAGAAGAAAATATTATTTTTTAAATTTATTTAAGCTCGGCTAAAAATCAAAATCAAATTTAGTTAAAAATTAGATAAAAAATAAATTTATTTAAAAATTAATATTGGAAGAACAAAATTATAATAATAAAAGTGTGTAGAGTAATTGATGATAATGATGATGATAGTCAATGTTTGCTAAGATTAAATTTGGTTTAAGAAAGGAAAGGAATTACTTGGTTTCTTTAGAATTTTATTTTTGTGCTAGAAAAGATTTAAAAGAAATGTAACATGTTAGGAAGGTCACTATTGTTACAAATATTTTGAAATTGTGATTTAATGTGGGTGTACATAAGATATTATAAGATAAAGTGATTTTTATTTTCAACCCTCTTAGTGTCAGAAAGATCACAAATTCATTCAACGCACTACATTTTAGGAATTGTCCAACACATTGTTTCGTTGTACTTTTGATCTTCTAAATTAGGGATGACCACCTTATAGTATCTTACTTTTATTTTACCATCTAATTCTTTATCACACCATAAATTTTGGTTAAATTTAGATGTAATAATATTTTTAATATTATTATTATTATTTAGAGTGGCATCTTCCATGAATCTCTAATGATTTAGCCAAGACTTTGCATCTTTATGCCACTCTTCTTGAGTTGTGGGTGATTTGATTAGATTTTGAAGAAATATTAGGAATCCTCGTGTCTTCCTTTTTGTTTATCATGTTCTCCTACATTAGGTACCTAGTCATAGTTGTGCTCCCAATGGATACAAGACTCACCTCTCTAAGGAATATAGGATAGGGTGTATTGCCTTTAATTTCAATATTATACTTTGTAAAACACTTTTGGATTGTCTCTATCTTTCACCACAAATCTATAGATATTTTGCAACCTCAAACTTGACAACCATATAAGATAATAAGAGAGTCAAGAGCTCAAATAAGAGTTTCTTCTTATCCCATAGTCAAGGGTACACTAATTTACAATTGTTTTCAAGTCCATAATAAGGTTTCCACCCTCCATTTATCATTTTATCAATGTTATAGTTCCAGTTAATCTTGTGATGAAGATCAATTTCAAGATATCTGTATGAATTCTCTTCCTCCAAGTTCTTTTTGTCATACATGAAATTGGAGTAATTGATACTTTTTTATTGAATTATCATAATCTTCATTTTATCAGTGTTAAGAGTCATACCCATACTAGAGTATATGTCCTTGATAATTTTTAGTTACTTGCAAATATTGTAGGGACTCCTCACCATAAGAAAAATAACATCAACATAAAGAAGAAGGACGATGACTATACCAGTTAGAGTCAGGCTCACACAACTTGCTTCTTCCAAACAACCCTCTAACTTATCAATGTATATATGCCAAKAAGGGTAGGGGATAGAAAACAACMTTTCTTAAMTCCTATATTAAAATCAATTTATTCCAACCACCCTTAGTATTCCTAATATTCACAATAAAATTCTCATACAACTTTATTGCAATAGCTCTCAACTTGAAAGGAACTTTTAGCTCTTCTRATCTGATCCAAAGGTTATTCATGGGAACTATGTCAAAATATTTCTAAAGTCAACAAGACAACACAAGAGATTGATTTTATTATTTCAACACTTCTCTGTAATGATCCTAAGCATAACTAGGAAGTCCACAATGGAATGACAACTCCTAGATCTATCCTAGCATTTAGCTTTTTTTCTATGACTTTCTATCCATACACTGATCTTGTTTTCGAAAATAATCCTATATAACTTGGCTAAAAGAGGGCTAATCATAATCGTCATAGAATTTGATGTGATTTTTTATCCCCACCTTAAAAAATAGGCACAATAAGGCTTTGAGTCTAGGGTTTAGGAAAGCACTGCTTGGTTACTAAATAGAAGATTTTGTTGATGTGACGGATGAGAACAGGCCTTCCACTTTTTAATTTTTCTACATTTTAGCCTTCGATGCCCTTAAATTTCCCTTTGTGAGTCACTTAACTCAAACTATATGTCTTCTATAGAAAATATTATTCCTCTGTAGAAAGGGTTTGAATGTTGTCCATGGAATCAGGGGATTCATAAATATATTGAAGGTAGGAATTCCAGTCTTTTAAGGGAATAATATTATTTTCTTTAGTTTTATGCGCTAGAATTTTCCTCCAAAATTTATCGGGATCTAGTTTAGAGAGCTGTGAAAGCTTCTCTTGCTTTCTATTTATGTAATACTTTTTTTTCCCTTTTAATTAGGGATTTGTATCTATTTATCCTATCAAATGTTAAGGACTCATTAGAAGGATCCCTAATTACTTTTCTAACAATCTTACACCTTTTATCATACCAAGGGTTGGTCATTATATTTTCCTTTTTACATGACACCCGATAGAGAACTTGTTAATGGCAGTAGAGAGGGTTGTCATAAAATTGTGATAAAGGCATTCAATATTGTATTTATTTGATAAGAGATTTAATTCATTATTTAAATACTTAAAGAAAAAAAATTGGTTTTGTCAAAGATAAGTGCTTTTGGTTATTATAATTCTCTTCAATGGATTTTTTGTGCATGACAAAGTTTATATTTAGGGTTAAAGATCTATGAGCAGGCTCATGGTCATTTAAGATGTCAAAATTTATTATTTAGTTGTATATAGGGATACTAGATATCACATAATCTACAACATTGCTCCCAACCTCATGCATACAAGTCACATGGTTAGATTTTGGCCACTTCATTATACCATTGCAAATTATTAGATCTTGAGAACTATAGATCTTGATTAGCTCAGTACCAAACAAATTCTCAATCAAGTCTTTAGAGCTTCTTTTGTATTTGCTAGCTAAAACAAGGTCCTCGTCTAGCCATAATGCTTTATTAGTTTTTGTTATAGCATTGAAGTCACCTAACAAGAGGATATAACCTTCATTTCTCAAACTATAAATATCATATTCTAAGTCATTGTAAAGACAATTTTTATCTAGATTGTTTTTCTTATAAAAGGTAGAATTAATAGGCATGAAATAACATGTTGCTATAAATATATTTTTATCATTAATATATGAAATATCTATCCACATGTACTGATTGAAAAGACTGAAGTATCCCAAAATCCTATTTATTATTATATTTTTTTGTCACGATCCCTAATAATAGATTTTGGATCCTAATTATTGTTCATTTTCCTTACTTCATGGCTTTTATACCTTTTGAAATTCCTTCCTTAGTTCAAGGTGGTGTTCATTTATAAATATTCTTAACCCTTTTAAGCTCATAGTTTTACTAAGTATATCATATTTATGGTCATTAGAGCTTATGTTATTGGACTAATCGGTAGGTGCGGACACTAACAGATCTCCCTAGATCCACCTAGATCTAGAACAAAACAGGACAGGACATGACACTTTCCCTAAGTTTTGACCATTGAATTAGCTAGTAGGAAGGAACAAGTAACATACCTTTATATCGCTTCCTAGGGTCTCTGTTGCTCTTGCTTTGCTCCGGTTCTCTCATTAAGTCAAGACCAAGACAACACAAACCAACCAAGGTGAAGATAGCAAAATATATTCAACAGTCAACTTATGTGTATGATCAAGGAATTACACAATAAAGTGAGAATATCTTTATGGGAAATGAACATGCCACTGTATCATATTGATTGAAAGTGAATATTACAACCTGATCGCCTTGATGTCGCAAGATTCCTTTTAATGGCTCTTGTCTCCAACACACACACTTGCTCAATCCTTGCATGAAGAAGATCAAAACCTATTGAT
The DNA here is from genome assembly GCA_000966675.3 of Picea glauca. Lineage (NCBI taxonomy): Eukaryota > Viridiplantae > Streptophyta > Pinopsida > Pinales > Pinaceae > Picea > Picea glauca. The sequence continues at coordinate 7,444 of JZKD02S2240625.1, forward strand.
AGACTTGCTAGAGTCTCCAAACTACTGTTCAAGTTGAGTCCTTCACACAATTCTTTCACCAATTCTCCAATGAATCTTGCTTAACCTTTTCCATGAGAATTCCCTCAATATATAGGAGATAATGAGATAGTTACTTGGATAAGAATGATCCCACAATATCAGGGAATCCAGTACAAGGATAACCATTCGAATGCCAACACATTTTTCTAAAAGATTCCCTTCTAGAAACATCGAGAATTCATCTTTTTCCATGCTTTAGGAAGATTTCGCACCCTGGATATTCAACACAGTGCGAGAAGTTCGCACCCTGGATTAAAGCATCCTGCGAGAATGGATCATTCTTTCACCCAAATATATTAGCAGCCTACGAACCTTCTTCAAAAATGAGTTTTCTGGGAAGAGATGAAAGTAACTTTTCTCAGGAGAAAGTTCTTATGAAGAGCCTAAGTACACCATCATCAATACATCATCATGATGACCAAAATCATGGGTAATAGAATTCCCCCCAAATTATGAGGTTGGAACCAGTGACAGCCGAAAGACTTTGTAAGCTACATGTGTGTGTCGGAAAACAGGAGAACACCTAATCGGAAACCTGCGAACAATCAAGCATCTGCAAAATATCATATATACCAATTATGAGGTAGGCATTCCCATACTCAGATCATAGATGGATGACATTGTAAACATAGGTCATGTCCACCAATCATACACTGTGGATCCATGCCGTCAAAATATAGCATAGCCACTAGGAATACACTGTGGATCTATGTGAGAAATTTCAAATTGAGACGACATAGCCACAAGACATACACAGTGGATCTATGTGTCGCAGATTATACATACTCCATCGCAACCTAGACAAAGAGATGATATCCAGGGTCTTCAATTTCATCGCCCAAAGTATGAATATAATCATGTGATTACATGTGTTGAAGTCGAACATGGAAGAAACCAATTGATTACCGGTCATTGATGAAACCGTTAACAAGTGCGAGGGAAATCACCATTTATGTCGATGACTCCCAAGGTACTCAAGTACAATCCATCGAGTGTGAATGAATGAGTTGAAGTTGAACATCTGATGGAATCTTTCGATTAGGGGTCAATGATGGAAACCCACTGTCCAAAGCGAGGAAACCTACCATTGAGGCATGCAAACTCCAAGGTACCAAAGAATTTCTAAGTCTTGATTCCGGATAATGAGCTGAAGTCGACGGAACAAAACTCATCACAGGAGGGCCTTGATGTATCCCCCATCAATGACATGAAATGAGTAACAGATTTTGAAGGTGAAATAGAGTATGATGTAAATTGAACTGGACACAGGGAAGGCCGACACGAAGAGAATGGATAACTGTATATGGCCAACTCAATATAGGTTTCAGATGGACTTCTCTTGAACATATGAATGACACGACAAATGATTTGGCAGCATTGACTCAAAGACGACACAGGGAATGACCTTGTAGCAAATCGAATGAGAGACAAATGAATTTCCCAAACTGGCTTCAAATGATAAATAGGGGGTGTCATGTTCAAGAGAAACACTTACTGCAAATCAATATGAAGATGAAAACATATCCCTTTCCCAAATTTTCCCCCACCATTTATGGCGAGTACCTCTTTATTTTTATGCAAGCTTGAGGAGGATAACATATGTTTGTTGATATAAGCTTATCCTTCAGATAAGTCCTTTGGAGTATGTTTAACGAACCCTAATAAGAATTGGTTTGGTCCCATTACGGGTCTGTTAATGTTTGTTTTAACGAGTCCAGAGATAGAAAACTCAAAGGTTTTTCATGATTATAGAGTTTGGAAAAACACTTAAAAGAGAACTCTCTCGGTTTCTTTTTCGTAAAATAGTCTGGATGAGACCAAAAAAGAGATAAATTATCGCTCACCAAACGCTTAGTTCAGATACTTTATCGAGTGTGAAAATAGCAAGGTCGCTCGGCTATATTTTCATGTTTAGAGAGTCTGAAAAGAGCTTAAAGAGGACTCCAGGGGGATTCCTTTTTTGTATAACCTTGTTGAGCCCGAAAAAGTAATAAAAGTATGCTCGATCGCGTTCTCATGTATTTTGAGGGCAAGAACGGACAAAGACCACGCTCGAGGTTTTATACAAAAACCATAAAAAACAATCAAAACAAGCAATGACAAAGAAAAAATATGTCTACATCCCTGTAAATGACCATCAAAGTCATTACACCTGCAAAAGTTACACTCAAAAGGACATTAGGGATTAGGGTTTAATAAATAAATAATCATAAAAAACCAAATGACATAGTAAAAGTAAATAAAAAGGAGTAAAAAATCTTTTTACCATATCATTTTCACTTTTCCACTATTTGAGCTCAAAAAACCCCTCTTTTACCCTCGAAGTTCAGCGTCAGATTGCGGGAGTTATGAGCATCCATTCATCGAGCCGTCAGCAACAGTGAGGTAGTCTCTTTATCCTCTACTCTTTCATGATTTAATTTTTCATTTTCATTGGGTAAAAATTCATTTTTAAGTTGATTTTATGATCCCTACTTGCGCTCAGCCATTCTCGCAGGTGGGCTACACGGGACCTGCGAGAATGGGTCATTCTCACAGGTGAGCCCACAGTAGCCTGCGAGGTTCTCGCACTATGCACAAAGGGCACCTGCGAGAACCACAAAGATCAAAATTTTTTTAAAAATTTACCCAATGAAAGAGAACCAAATCATGAATATAGTTGCTAATCTTCTCTTTGTGCTTCCTATGCAGGTAATTGGTCATCAAAATGGTTCTTGAATGGCGCGAAAGGGAGCACGAAGAAGACAATGCAATTTCCAGAAATCATCCACCTACTATTGTTGCTTTGAGAAATTGTGGCCTCTTGAAGTACTTTCGTAACCCGGGCATGAGGACCCAAGTCAGGTTATTAGAGTACCTAGTGCGTATGTGGGATCTCAATCAGCAGGTATTTCATGTGGGGGTCCACACATTGTCCTTAGATATTGAGGACATTTACTTTTTGATTGGATTGTCACGGTGGGGGTACTACGTGAGCCTGACTGGTAGCAAAGGTGGTGGGTTGCCCATGAGTGAGTACTGTCATTTACACTATGTTCCTGAGGCAGAGAGAAAGAAAGGAAAAGTAGCTATTTGGGGGGTACGAGATTTGACCCTCCGTACTATCATATTCACCATAGCTCGGATGGCTGGGATTTCTGCTCCTCACATGGAATTACAGAGTTACTTCTAGTATGCTATTGAGTGTACTGAACCTTAGGTTTTCAACTGGGCAGATGCAATGCTTCGTAGCATAAAAAGGCAGTTGACCAAATGTAGACGAGGCAACCTAAAGAAATTCGGGTACAGATCTTTGCTAGTGTCCTTATTCCTTGAGAGGGTTCCATTACTGAGGCTGAAGGTTGAGTGGAATTTACTGTCTCCCAGGGATCCAAGGATGTTGAGATGGTGTCAGCTTATGGCCCGGCACGTAGCTAGACCGATCATCAAGTATGATGATACCTTCTTTGACTGGCTTCAACCACAGATGTTGATGGTTGACGATTATGCTTATGTCGGGTTGGATTTTTGAGGAGATCCGGACTTAGTACTGCCAGAGGATGCTCAGTGGGGGGAACTTGGTAAGAAGTACACACATTTTTATTTTCTTTTTAAATGTTTTTGTGAATTTTTAGCATATTTAAATGTTTTTGTTTTATAAGTTCGTCCAAAGACTAAATACAAAATTAATTTTTGATGACACAGATGTTGGACCTTATCGACTTCCTGGTACTTCTCCCATTCAGCAGCAAGGAGAGGTAGCGCCAGCACCACAATATACTGAGGATTATCAAGTAGTGGAACAAAATCTAGAGGGCCTGACCATAGATATTCCAGACATGCCTCTTGAAGAGGTTCCACGACGCGATCAGCATCATACTGTAGGAGTGTCAGGGTCCATGAGTCGACTGCTCTGTAGGGTTGCTCGGGCAGTCGTGTGTTACCGTAAACGTCATCCATGATGTCACTTTGTATAAGCTATGAGCTTCAGATTTTGACATTTTGGTCTTCGGACAAACTTTTTGTAAAAAACTCTTTTGATCGTTATATATACAGACAACTTCTACTGGTTTATCATGTATGGTGTGAATTGATGTGATTGATTTATAAATGATCCAAATGTTTGTCTAATACATAGTTAGCCAATGCATCTGTTAATGTATTTAGACATCTAGGAATATGGTTATATTCAATGTAATCAAAATAACATTCCAAGAGGCGAATTCGCAAATACACCCGTAACAAAGTAGGACTTTGAATAGTATAGACATTACTTAACTATAGTACTACAAGTTGTGAATCAAGTCGCACAACCAAATGACGAATTCCGAGAGAGATAGCATCAACCAATAATTCAATAATGGAGCTATACTCTGCAATGTTGTTGGTTGCACGGCCGAGGCACACACCTCATAAGGAGACAAGTTCGTTTGTAGGGGCGTAAATTGCTCATGCAATGGAAGCAAGGTTTTGAGTACTACGGCTAGTGCCATCAGTGAAGCCAATATAGGGTAGCGAAGACTCTAACATCTGGAAATCAAACACAACGTCACATAAGGGTAGAGACCAGATAATGACAAAAGAAAGCTATAGTAACACACAATAAGTATGATACAATAAAAATACAAGTACTAGTGCACAGATGATTTTATGCATAGTACTTCTTCAAGTACAACCCATTCCTGGGTTCACTCAAAGGGATACCATCGTAATCTACTA
>JZKD02S2240636.1:0-13810 GCA_000966675.3 Picea glauca
CTAACCATTAATCATCTATCAAACTTGAGAAAACATCCATAAATCATCCCTCCAAGAGGTTGCATAAGTCATTCATCCATAGCTAAAAGAGAAATATAGAAGTAGACAAGTAATAATAATTCTCCACAAGTAGCTATGATACAAATAAGGGAGTGATTCCTCTATTTATATGAGGAAACCAAGCGCTTTATCCATCAATGAGATAATATCTACATAAAGCCCCCAAAACATAACGAATCCATGATACAAGGTGGATAGGTCTAATGCTGACCGCCAAAAAAATCCTCTAAAATGAAGATACAATGATAAAACATGAAATTATCCTCAATAAATGCCACACATGTGAGTGTAGAAGGCTCATAAAGGTGACATCATCTCTAAAATGGGGTGTAAATTCCCCAAAGTTCATGTCTCTCCCCAAAAGGTTCAATGTCTCATCAAAAGGTCATGTCTCCTCATCAAAAGGTGCCACCTCATCATCAAATGTGCTAGGTCAGATCAAACAAGTGTTAGATCATCATCGTTTAATGTCCCATCATATGTGTAATTTCCTCCACCAAAATCATGAAGTAATCATGGGAAAGGGATCCATAACCTCTCCAAAGGGGTGTATTGTCATCATCAAGACAAGCCTCAATGTCCTCAAGGGGGTGCAATGTCCTAGCTCCAATGTGCAACCTACATGATCCAATGTGTGATGGGGCATATCAAGAAGTGTGCCAACCCATCATATGGTCCAACGCTCATAATCAAATATCCAACATCCAACATTGAGTCTAATTCCATCCAAAGGGTGTGTAATATCATCCATGAAGTGTGGGAGAAACATCATCAATGTCCTCCAAAGGACCATGTCTAAGTATGCATCATCATCAAGAAAGGGCTCAAATAATCAAGTGAGCCTCATATTATGTTCATATCCATGAGCACCTTTGTAGAGGGAGTGATTCATGCATTGAGTTACCCTTTCCTCAACATTGTTTCTTTCCACGCCTTATATTTCCTTTTGATATTCATTTATTGGATTTGCAAGCCCCTTTTTTAGGTTTATGCATTTCATTGCATCAAGGGTCAGGATAATTCAATTAAGTCCTTTATTTAGATATGTATTCATTGCATTATAACTTGGGGGGATGGCCTCATATTGAAGGGGTAGAGATCAAGCTTACTTGGATTTTGATTTATCATTCATATCCCTTTTATTTTTATTTTTCATTTTGAATTTATAACATGCTCTTTCTATTGTTTTATTGCTGCATCATCCTTAGGAATCCAAGCCCCTTCTTCTCATAAGAGAATGAAGTATGGACCTTTTTAGGATACATGTAACAACCAATCCCAAAAGATAGGATAACAAAAGGAAAACAAATGAAAATTGTTAATTATGGAAGGGCATGGGTACACTACCCTCGACAAGGCATCCCGGTAGTACACCTTTTCCCCAAGAGTGACAACAATTGACTAGAATACATATGATGGCCACCAAGGTGGTACAAGGAAAATGGTATAACTTCCAAGCATCATGATTCATTATCTCACTTCAATCCATGATCCTTACTTAAATGCCTAATAAATTTAATGTAAACACTTTGTATGAAACAATGGCTAATATACCTCATGTGTGTTAGACCACCATCATTGGATGAGTATGTTGATCAAGAAAATGAGATGAGCAATGATGAGTAAGAGGTATATGAGGGGATGTTTTCTGTGGAGAATGTTGGTCATCATCTTTGGGACCATTTTCTACAAGGTGGATCATGAAGAATGATATTCTCTAGTTACCCCTAGGTGAGAGGGGGTAACATATGGCTCCAACATGGGGACATGTGGTCACTGTAGAGAACATGAGAACCTCAACATCTCTGGTAGTCCAAGACTTTCACTCCTGCACCACTCTAAATATTTCATGCTACATTATAACATAAAACTATCAGTAAAAAAGAGTAGGGGGATATGATCCACCTTGGTATATGAAAGGTATACAATAAATTCAAGAGAAATATTTTCATTTTCATCATATATGATTTTTATATCACATGTATAAATCTAAGCTATCATGAATGAATAGTAACAATCAATAAATAACATCAATCAAAAGAAAGTACAATCAAGATGCAAGAAACAACATGACCTAACACTATGCTATTCTAAACTAACAAAGAAGTCAAGTTCCCTCTAAAGAATAAGGCTTGAGAAGTATCCTACTAGCAGGTGAAGGCAACCTTTCCCCACTAAGGCTAACTACATAGAAGGAATCATTTTTGGTTTTTTCAAGGATCCTATAAGGGCCTTTCCACCATCAAACTCATTTCATATTGAAGGTCATTCTCCATTTCTACCCCACAAGATACTAAAATTCCCTCTTCAAAGTATCTTGTCCTTGCTTTAAGGTCAACCATTCCTTTACTGCCTTGAATTTTATTTCCTTGATCTAAAGTAGGGAAAGTAGACTTGATCAAGGCAACACTCTTTTGATCATATTTACACAAATGCAAGGTTTCTTCATTACCTCGATTCAAAACCATAAAAGACCTTGGATCTTTATGCTCATACTTCACATAAGTTGTTTTTCGTCATTCCCCCCTTTTGGAAAAATTGTATGATCAATATCATCAAATGTAAAAGGAAAAATGGGAAGGTCTTGTAAATAGTCATGGCTTACTAAGGTTGATGAGGTACCAATAACTTCTTCAATGTCTTCTTCAATTGATACTCTCATGTTTGTAGAAACACAANCTAACCATTAATCATCTATCAAACTTGAGAAAACATCCATAAATCATCCCTCCAAGAGGTTGCATAAGTCATTCATCCATAGCTAAAAGAGAAATATAGAAGTAGACAAGTAATAATAATTCTCCACAAGTAGCTATGATACAAATAAGGGAGTGATTCCTCTATTTATATGAGGAAACCAAGCGCTTTATCCATCAATGAGATAATATCTACATAAAGCCCCCAAAACATAACGAATCCATGATACAAGGTGGATAGGTCTAATGCTGACCGCCAAAAAAATCCTCTAAAATGAAGATACAATGATAAAACATGAAATTATCCTCAATAAATGCCACACATGTGAGTGTAGAAGGCTCATAAAGGTGACATCATCTCTAAAATGGGGTGTAAATTCCCCAAAGTTCATGTCTCTCCCCAAAAGGTTCAATGTCTCATCAAAAGGTCATGTCTCCTCATCAAAAGGTGCCACCTCATCATCAAATGTGCTAGGTCAGATCAAACAAGTGTTAGATCATCATCGTTTAATGTCCCATCATATGTGTAATTTCCTCCACCAAAATCATGAAGTAATCATGGGAAAGGGATCCATAACCTCTCCAAAGGGGTGTATTGTCATCATCAAGACAAGCCTCAATGTCCTCAAGGGGGTGCAATGTCCTAGCTCCAATGTGCAACCTACATGATCCAATGTGTGATGGGGCATATCAAGAAGTGTGCCAACCCATCATATGGTCCAACGCTCATAATCAAATATCCAACATCCAACATTGAGTCTAATTCCATCCAAAGGGTGTGTAATATCATCCATGAAGTGTGGGAGAAACATCATCAATGTCCTCCAAAGGACCATGTCTAAGTATGCATCATCATCAAGAAAGGGCTCAAATAATCAAGTGAGCCTCATATTATGTTCATATCCATGAGCACCTTTGTAGAGGGAGTGATTCATGCATTGAGTTACCCTTTCCTCAACATTGTTTCTTTCCACGCCTTATATTTCCTTTTGATATTCATTTATTGGATTTGCAAGCCCCTTTTTTAGGTTTATGCATTTCATTGCATCAAGGGTCAGGATAATTCAATTAAGTCCTTTATTTAGATATGTATTCATTGCATTATAACTTGGGGGGATGGCCTCATATTGAAGGGGTAGAGATCAAGCTTACTTGGATTTTGATTTATCATTCATATCCCTTTTATTTTTATTTTTCATTTTGAATTTATAACATGCTCTTTCTATTGTTTTATTGCTGCATCATCCTTAGGAATCCAAGCCCCTTCTTCTCATAAGAGAATGAAGTATGGACCTTTTTAGGATACATGTAACAACCAATCCCAAAAGATAGGATAACAAAAGGAAAACAAATGAAAATTGTTAATTATGGAAGGGCATGGGTACACTACCCTCGACAAGGCATCCCGGTAGTACACCTTTTCCCCAAGAGTGACAACAATTGACTAGAATACATATGATGGCCACCAAGGTGGTACAAGGAAAATGGTATAACTTCCAAGCATCATGATTCATTATCTCACTTCAATCCATGATCCTTACTTAAATGCCTAATAAATTTAATGTAAACACTTTGTATGAAACAATGGCTAATATACCTCATGTGTGTTAGACCACCATCATTGGATGAGTATGTTGATCAAGAAAATGAGATGAGCAATGATGAGTAAGAGGTATATGAGGGGATGTTTTCTGTGGAGAATGTTGGTCATCATCTTTGGGACCATTTTCTACAAGGTGGATCATGAAGAATGATATTCTCTAGTTACCCCTAGGTGAGAGGGGGTAACATATGGCTCCAACATGGGGACATGTGGTCACTGTAGAGAACATGAGAACCTCAACATCTCTGGTACTCCAAGACTTTCACTCCCGCATCACTCTAAAAATTTCATGGTACATTATAACATAAAACTATCAGTAAAAAAGAGTAGGGGGATATGATCCACCTTGGTATATGAAAGGTATACAATAAATTCAAGAGAAATATTTTCATTTTCATCGTATATGATTTTTATATCACATGTATAAATCTAAGCTATCATGAATGAATAGTAACAATCAATAAATAACATCAATGAAAAGAAAGTACAATCAAGATGCAAGAAACAACATGACCTAACACTATGCTATTCTAAACTAACAAAGAAGTCAAGTTCCCTCTAAAGAATAAGGATTGAGAAGTATCCTACTAGCAGGTGAAGGCAACCTTTCCCTACTAAGGCTAACTACATAGAAGGAATCATTTTTGGTTTTTTCAAGGATCCTATAAGGGCCTTTCCACCATCAAACACATTTCGTATTGAAGGTTCTTCTCCATTTCTACCCCACAAGATATTAAAATTCCCTCTTCAAAGTATCTTTTCCTTGCTTTAAGGTCAACCATTCCTTTACCACCTTGAGTTTTATTTCCTTGATCTAAAGTAGGGAAAGTAGACTTGATCAAGGAAACACACTTTTGATCATATTTACACAAATGCAAGGTTTCTTTATTACCTTGATTCAAAACCATAACATACCTTGGATCTTTATGCTCATACTTCACATAAGTTGTTTTTCGTAATTCCCCCCTTTTGGAAAAATTGTATGATAAATATCATCAAATGCAAAAGGAAAAATGGGAAGGTCTTGTAAATAGTCATGGCTTACTAAGGTTGATGAGGTACCAATAACTTCTTCAATGTCTTCTTCAATTGATACTCTCATGTTTGTAGAAACACAAAATTTACTAGCTTCCTCACCAATATTCACTAATTCATTCATGGGATATTGGGGATATTCAACTTGATATTTCACAATATGCTCCCTATAAAGGGTAAATAAGGTTCCATCAAGAGTTGGAATAGTAGCATAGGATAAATCCATCTGAAATATTCCCCCTAAAGTTGTAGCCCACTTTCTGGATAATAACAGTCCCTAAGCATCAGGTACATATATAACTATACCATCCATCAAGAGATATATGTCTAGACAAACAACACATCTAACCTTCAAATCCTTAATAAGTTCACAAAATTTGATGGCTTTTGAATCAATTCCACACACATTTCTATAAGGTCTTGTGATTTTCAAACCCATTTTATCCATGACCTTTAAAGACATCGCATTAGTAGAATCCCCAGAATCAAGCATACAATTATGAAGAAAGAGGTTATTTATTTCCAAGGAGATGAAAAAAGGTGCATGTCCTCAATTTCTATGATCATAATGCATAACTTGTAATACTACATGAGGATCCTCAGAATCACTCATCTTGGATACTTAGGAATATTTTCACTTTGTTCCTAAGAGAAGGAATCTTTATTATTTCAGTAAGAGGGACATGTATGTTAATCTTTTCCAATACACTTGTCATATAAATATTCAAATCTATATAGTCATTCTTGTGCAAAGTTGGTGGAGGAGAAATATTGGTATCCAATTGTAAAGGGTATCTTGTCCATTTCTGAGGAGGTTTGGGATGACTAGGTCAAGAAGTCTCAGGTGCCCTATTTTTTCTAGAATATTGTAAGTACTCTTTCTCTCTAAGATTTTCCCGAGATTCCTCATCCATTTCATTCAAAATTTCTAATCTATCCATCCTAGAAGACTCTTGTTTGATTTGTTTAAGTTGTTCTACGGTAACAATATATAATTCTTGGGATGACATGGCATAAATGGGATCCAACTCTTCAATAAAATTCACATGTTCACAATTATTAGGGTCATTGTTATCATTATCATCAAATCTATGGCATTAATATTCCCAATGTGAATCACTACATGGTAATTACTAAGGGATAACTTCTTAATTAATCATATATGTAGGTGAAAGGGTATTAAGAACCTTTTTCTCAACATGGATCCTAGGCTTCCATCCCTATTTTTGTGTTTGTTGTCGATTATTGTTGTATTGAGATCTAGGAGGGAAAATTTGTTGTTGATCCCTCTCCCTTTCTAGGTTAGTCACTTTATTCATAAGGAGAGTTTGAGTTTGCAAAATCTCAACTATCACTTGGTCAAAATTTTTGGCTAAGAGCATCATATGGTCTTGGATAGGCTCAACATTGTTCATAGTTCTAGGCTTGGTATCATATTTTGCACGAGGAGCATGAAAAGGTTCTACCTTAGAAGACAAAATGTTTTCTTCAATCTTAGTAGCCCATTCTTGTGCTTCTACAAGAGTCTTTAGGAACTTGTCACTAAGCATAAATCCAAATTGTCCTTCAAAGGAATTCACTTATGGAGAAGGATAGCACCATATTTTGGACTTATGTCATCAAGAATTTGTTTTAGTAAGTTGTCAAATCTTATATCAAATTCATTTACTAACTCATTTTCCTTTTTTTTCATCTCATTAAATTATGCCAACAACGACCTACCATATTTTTTGGTTCCCTGCCTATTCATAAAGGTATCGTGAAAATATTTCCAAGTCTTAATACTCTTATCAAGAATGTTATTGTACCATTTTCTTTCATTTTCCAGTAGAGAGGTAGCAAAAATATTTGTGGCTACATCCTCATCATCATTATTAGGTGGATGATTTTCAAAAGTTAAATAGAAAGCATCCAAATACTCTTCAACGATGATGACATTGTTACTAGGAAATCTAGGCAACCATTTATGAAACTTCTTAGGCATATCATGAGGGTATCCCTAGATTCTTGACATGTCTAAAGGATTGAAGGCATTGGAAACCCATGGTTGCAAATCCATTGGAGATAAATGAATTCTTTGGCCAAACAAGGAATTTACTACCAGAGAGTTATGAGGAGGTTTCCTTTTATAAACCTAGGTAGGGTTATAAAATATTTTATTAGGTCTAGGATTAGTGTTTTCAACACTTGGGTTATCTTAATTTGGAGTCACCAGATGAGCACACTAAATAAGGATTCGATGTAAGATCATCAAAATTTTGGTTAAAGCATAGACTTCATATTTCCAAGGAGAATAATTTAATTCTCCCTGGCAATGACGCAAAATTTTTTTAATAAACAAAATATAGCACCTTTGTGCAAAGACTTTCATAAGGGATAAGACAAATTTAATGTGGAAGTGTTACAATTGTCACCTTAAGAATCACTTAACTTATTTTAGTGAAGGGTGAAATCCAACACAAGGGAGGCTTCCCCAATAACCCCAAGGAATCCTAAAGCAAGATGGGATCAAGTCTACAACATCCTATATTAGTTACTGAAATACACCACCACTAAATCAAAGTTTTCAAGGTGAGTATAAGGTGGTTCAATCAAACAATTTCCAAATTTATGTGTGAGAAGTATCCAAGACAATTTGTGATATTTAGAAAATTACAATAGGCCAAGAGAGTACCCCAAACACTACAAATAAGAAAAAACAGTTATGGCTATGCAAAACTTGTGTGAAAGATGGCGATATTCAATAATATATCAAGTTAAAACAACAATGAGAAATCATCCCTTTAAACAAGTAAACATTCAATAAAACTAGGGCTGAAAATGCAAGTTAAACTAGGGTTTTATGAACAATTATTTTCTAAAATATAAAAGGGCACATAATAGCCCTAACAATGCAATAGATCAAGCCCTAGAGGGATGAAAATGGAATTAACAATGCAATAAATGACAAGAAGTTATATTTTTTAGTATAAAATGCCAACAAGATAACTTTTTGAGTATAAAATGCCAACAAGATATATTTTTGAGTATAAAATGGCAACTAAACCCTAGACATCTAGCCTAATTATGGCTGAAAAATGAAGAATAGTTGCTACAAACCATAATATAACCCTAAAACAATAAAATAAAAGGTAATTTTTTATTTTAAGGATTGAATGGTGGGAGTTAAGACTAGTGCCTACTATTTTTGGGGGGCTTATGGAGTCAAACCATGGATTCTCTTGAAAAAGGTGAAGCATGGATCTTGGATAAAACCTAAAGTTTTCCACTACTAACCTTAGGAGACTATCCTATAAGATGATAACTAGGGTTGTCCACTATTAATCCCATAAAATCCTCTTATGTCCCTTAACACACTTTAAATAAAATATCAAGGGAAGGTTACCCACTAGAAACCTTCCTAGAGTTTGCAAGATAGGATCTATTTAGGAAAATACAAGGGAAAAATGCACTTTCACCACTTGATAAGTACATTTACACTTCATGCATTCAATAAAAAAATCCATAAAAATTTAGAAAGAACACTTACTAGGTAATTTAAATGTGTTGAACCTGCACAAAATAGATCTATCTAAACAATAATACACACATTTGTAGAGAGAATTGGAGAAAGAAGAAGAAGGAGAGAAAGAATGGAAGAATTCTAATTAACCGTTTCCACACTCAAAGAGTGAATAATTTACAATAGATATAGGATACATGAGTAACTAATGAGCCATAGTGGTGGTCTAGATTGATCTGGACACACACCAATAGTTACAAGGGTAAATTGCCACCTAGTCTAGTCTCTCAAGCAGTTCCGGGAGTGAACTGCCACCTAGGTGAGTTAACTATGATAAAATATAGACAAGAAGAACAATATGGCGGAAAAGGATCACTAGCCAACACACAATTTATTCACTCCAATGTTACATTATTATAGTACAATGGGTGATGCCACCTCATAGAGAGATTTTCTCTAGATCCTAAAATCATGCATGATGACTAGGCTAGGCAATCTTAACTAACTCATTAGTCATCACTTGAGGATATATTACTAATATCCTAAATGAATAATACAAATATAGGTGACGATTTAGACTTAGTGATTGGTAAAGGTGATCCATAGGCTAACAATCCCCCCCTCAATCACAAGTCTGATCAATAATACCAACAATAAAGCATAAACTGGTATCAATTCCAAGTCTTCATACTAAAACTCCTGTGCTGAGCCTCAATGAAGAACTGCTTGAAAAACCACCAATCTGGATGCTGAACATGTTCATTTGAAATAAACTGGAAGAGAGCTGAGATATGGAAGTGAACAACTGCAATATCTGAACATTTCCTGATTGCTTGACAATTTGATCATTTTGCCAAGTATTTTAGCTAGAAGAATCTGATGTCTTCTGCTAATTGGTCAACATGTAGTATCACCACTCTACTATCAGTGTATCACTGAAAGTGCTCTCTGAATATGTGGTTTGGGATAACCACTGACCTATTGATACCATGTATCTGATGGTTTTTGGATAACCACTAACCAATCTTGACACTTTTAGGTGTCCAACAACATCCCAATTTATAATGTGTATGATTCAATTGCAAGTCATTGAACCATAATCCCGTCAAAGCCTGCCATCTCTGGAAAATCTCACTATGTAATCATGTGAGCCAGGATGCATGAAAATTGTTTACTTAATATAAACTCCAATCTGATGAGAGCGAACCAAGAGAAGTGAATGAACTTCTAGTCTGACACATCCCTAAAAAATGCCTGACAACTCAATCAAATGCCAAGTTTCAATGCATAAGGATCCTCTTGTCCTCTGCTAGGTTGAATGACCATCTATGTGAACCAAACGTCCACATCATTGCTCTCAAAATCAAAATCTATATGATTCAACTTAAACTTATTGAACCATAATTCTGCCAAATTCTGTCATCTACAGACCGCAGTTGTCCATTTGGAAAATTTCATGCCTATCTGACATATTTGATGTTTGTTGTTGTCAAAAATTTCTGTCAGACAACCATCTTCAATTCCATAATCAATTCCCCCCTTTTTCAACTAAAAGGAGAGACCACAAGTGGTTTCATGAACCATCTTCACTGAATTTTGAACTTCCCCCCTTAAGGTGCATGAGAGTTACATCATTGTAATCCCCCCTTATAGGCTCAAGAGAGTACCATACTTGTTCCATTTGAGTACAACACAAAGTGGGCATGCACAAAAAACCACA
This sequence comes from Picea glauca, assembly GCA_000966675.3. Taxonomy (NCBI): domain Eukaryota; kingdom Viridiplantae; phylum Streptophyta; class Pinopsida; order Pinales; family Pinaceae; genus Picea; species Picea glauca. The sequence continues at coordinate 10,617 of JZKD02S2240636.1, forward strand.
TGTTATCTCATCCCGTGAGGGCCATGCTCGAAAGCTATGCCATAAGGGGACCACTTATGTGAGGTACAAACATGTTATGTGATATAAGATTGGTCTTTACTCGAGATTGAATTCTACAGTAAGACTTATATAATCGCTTGGTTGTTAATGACCATTTCCAAGGATCAATCCACTCATAGTGAATCTTCAATCTTGCAGGTTTCTTCAGTGTTGAACATCTATCTGAAGAATGGTTATGCTTGCCACAATGCTGGCAAGGATGGAGATCAAAACACTGATTCTCCTTGTGACCAACTCGATTACAATGTTGACACTTATCATTCTGATGTTGAACTTGAACAGGTGAAGTTGAGGCTTCTTGAAGGAATCCAACACTATGGAAATTGATTGGTGTGGAATAATCAGGAATATGAAAGGTAACTTCCTTGTCATATCCAAGTCCTGTTCTATTCTTGTTGTAGATGATTTCTTCCCAAGGTCTGATGATGGGATTGGAAAGAGTATTATGAACCTGTTGCTTTGAAATCCATGGAAGTGGATTTACTGCATATTGATGCATCATTGAAAGGTTTTCTTTATTGAAATCAAAAGAAAACTCTTGAAAAGTAGGTTCATGAATAGATTCAACTTCGTCTGAAACAAATTCTGAAGTTGTATCATTGTGTTGTTCCTTCACCGACTGTTGATCAAAAGCATCATCATCATCAACATCATAGAGAGGGTTGTGTTGAACAAAAACTAGTTCAGAACACTTCACTGGCTATTGATTTTTCAGATCAGTCAACTCATCATTCAATAGTTGGGATAGAGATTGAAGAAGTTTAACTTTAGCTTGCGTCACTTGCAAACAAGTTAGCACTGATTGAAGAGTTTCTTTGTTCAATATCACAATCTTATCTTCAGTGGTGTTTATTAGAGTGTTCAGTAAGTCTAATAATTCGAGACTTCGAGCCATTTCAAAAAAACACTAAATGAGGTCTCCTTGTGCAGGTAGATCCTGATTACAATTTGACTCGACAGAAGAAGGTTTATTTTTCAATTCGCTCACTTGAATCACTCAATTGAACTTCACACTCGCTTGCTTGAACTTTCTTTCAGAAAGTTGAGGATGTCGGTTACCACCGAAAATGCATCTAAAAAACTTGTGATGTTTTACAAATATTTGAGTTAAACTACTCAATCTTGTCAATTACAATGACTCTAGGGTGTCGGGCTTAGCCGAAAATGCACCTTATGACAAATTCAATTCAACTCAACTTGATTTCAAAAAGACAAGTAAACTTACAAAAGGACAATTTGCAAGTTATAATAAATCCTGATTAAGTAATCTTACAACAAACATTGTTTGCAAGTTACAATTTTACTTCAAATGCTCCATGATGTGTTGAGTTCGAAAAATTTGATTTGTCCATTACTGATGTAGTTGACGACTTGAATGCTTGAGAATGTTCTTCACATATGCTTGAATGACATGAATTTTAGCTTGAACTTCATGTTTGTTGTGTTAAATGATGAATTGTAAGTATGATTATGTCAACACTAGACATAATGACATAAAGATTCCATAAAAATCTTACCATCACACACAACACAAAGTGTACCTAAGATCCCCTTATTCAATTTTGGGCGGATCTAGGACACAAGAGCCAAATAAAATATGATTTTATTAACACAAATTTGATATATTGTGATATCGAATTTAAATTTAATGAAACATGCCTCAAATGTGCACTAGTGGATAGATCCCAAAACCCACTTATAACATGTGCAACAAAGGAAAAAATAATTGCCTCCTTTATGCCATCCTAAACACATATGGCAAAAAATGCCCCTTTACAATTCTAGGCATAAGGCAACTTAAACCCAAAATGCCCCTTGATGGAAACCTTACACAACAATGAGTTTCATAATCAAACACACCTTTACATAAAATAATGGCTCAAAGCCACAAATGGTGAGTTTTTTAATTGATAGTGAATTGATGTTGGGATTACTCCTATCCACGCCATTTAAATGTAGCGCAGGTACCCAAACTTATGTATAATGATAAAACAAAATGTCAATATTCAGACTTCTTACCGTTCACGCAGGTTTCTCCTCACAACAAATTCAATGGTGATTCTTAGCATCTGATCTCCAATAGATCTCGCACCAATGGAAAGAAGAATAGATGAACTTGAAATATATGAAGCTTAGGGAGATAGAGATTTGGTTCCACATGCAATGAGCTATGGTGAAAATAGTCCACGGTTGGGCAGAAGTCTACTCCGATCTATTACGAATATTCTCTCCAAACAACGACTCACACAGTTAGCCAATTCAGCCAGCAATCAACTTTCCAGTGGCTATCTTTTCTCTGGCTAATATCCCAGGAATCTCCAAATTCTATTCGCCATAGCTATAGTAGCGGACAATCTCTGATTAATTCCAAGTCGGAGGAGCTCACAACAGTGCATGCTCCCTCCCTATCGACATCCACACAATCATTCTGTGCAGCGCCGACTCCTTCTACAGATATTCATGGTGATCTCCCATGGTGATACCAGTTGTTGTAGGGTAAGAAGAGTCATTGAATATGGATATTGCATGAGAATAGCATTGTTAATAAAAACCATAGCCATTGAAGCAACCCCATAAGAAACAACTTCTACCAAACAATTTGACAAGAAACTTGCATTTATATGAAAATGTGATCAACTTCAATTGATATCAAATATTAAAAAAAGTCTAATTGTAAAAATGAAAGCATTGACAACTGAACTACATACGCCCTCGATCTATGCCCTTTAATGAATTTTCCTCCAATCGTGCACTCAACAATGTCCACACATAAGGAATCAACGCACACATCCACCTTTTGTAGCTAAAATCATGTACACATGGGAGAAACTAAATCGACAGATATCACTATGTTATTCTTGCAAAATCGAGTGAGGATTTGTGCTAATTATTAATTGGAAATTACTGTTGTAAATCCACGAGTTGATCTTGTTGGTGAGGGGTCCAATCAGAGGTTGTGTGGTTGATTCTGGTGCACTGGATGAACTCTAGATCAGATCGTTGGTAGAGAGTGTGGAAGTGATCCAGATTTATGTAGGAACACAATGAAATACAGAAATACACATAAACGCAGAGATGCAGCGGAAATAAGATTTTATTTCATTAATAACAAATGACTGAAATATGCTTACAGA